>JAVFBX010181336.1:0-14472 GCA_034783855.1 Mopalia kennerleyi
CAATGGGTGAAAGAAACCACCCTCGACACCACTGGCAACAAACAAAGACAGGACGGGACAAATACAGGACGCAATACTGACACTATAAACAGATCTGCTTCCTGTTCCCCTTTAGCTCTGAAAGCACCAGGCCAACATAAAGCTCCCTCCAACCACCCGCCTACTTTATGTAAAATGAAATACAAGTTATCAAAAGTGGAAGCTGTTGATTTTACTGTCATTTTCAGGCAAGGAAACAGTTGCCATGTTCGATACACTCTTGCCTCCGGCCATGGGTTAGTGGTTAGCTTGAGTGCTTACCAAGCCTACTTCCATGTACCGATCACAGGATCGAGTTGACCATCAGTTATGTGAGTGAGACACTCGATGTGGCTCAGGCAATTGTGGGTTTTTTTTTTTAGCTTGTATTGTGACCTGTCAGAGGGAGGTGCCATTGGAGCTAACTTTGGTGCTATCAGAGATAAAGAACAACAGGATGCCTTTGTATTATGTCCTGTGGTTGTTCTATCTTTGTTTGTTGCCAGTGATGCAGAGCCCTACTAGAGGGTGATTTCCTTCAGCCACTGGGCTAGTATGCCGTTCTTAAAGTGTAACCCTTTGGGAAGACCTTAAAGCCCAATCAAACAATCAATCTAATTGATAATTTACACAATATTTATATTGAAAGGTAGTGGCACTGATTTGGACTGGCGGAGGTGTGAAGCTGTTGCCAAGGTGATTGCAAACTGTCCACAAAAGATGACCAAAGTGGATTATTATAAACATATCTCTGAACAGGTAAATAGTTTACTTCATTTTTTTTAGGAAAATTTGATAGGGTGGATTTTTTACAAATCAATTAATTTGCAGGGCTTATGAACTTTTATACAACATTAAAATCAGGTGATTAAAATTAAATTTGTTTGGGCAATAAAAGGATTTAAAAAACAGTTTTTGTAAATGAAAAATATACACATTCAAATTGTAAAAGGAATACCTTAACAATGTGCCTAAAATACAATAAACAATATCCCTTTATGCTTATCCCCATTGCTGTGATAATCCGGTATTATGAACAAAGTTGTATTTAATGTGAAAAAAAGTCAAAATATTATTCCACCCAAAAATTTGATTATCAAGGGAGACAATCCTTAAAAAAAAAAAATTGTGAAAAGGGGGGGAGAACTTTTAATAACGAAAATGCAAAAAAGGCATATAAGCCTCATCTCTTCTACTTGACTTCTTGTTACCTCCTTCAATGTCTGTTGCCCGTTGAATGTGGCGTAAAACATTAATCAATCAATCCATGTCTGTTGCTCGCGGGGTTGGTTTTTATGAGGTTTCCTCTCGGTTTTCTACCATAATAGGGCAAGGAAAAGTGTGAAGTGGACAATCCGTCATCATATAAGTGAAATACTCTTGAGTACGACGTTAAACCCTAATCAAACAAATAAACAAATCAATGTCTGTTGCTGTGGTTTTAATCCACATCTTTCAGAGGCATATTTTGTGTTGCTGTTGTGTGTAGCTGTAGGACAGGAAAGGGGGGTAGCCATCTTGAATTGTCCGCTTATACGAAAGCTAAAACCAATGTCGGAAGTTCCTTGAACTAAGAAAGGAAGTGAAAAGCGCAGATTACATGACATGACGGCCTGTAGCACAATGACACAACTAATACTCTATGATCATCTGACAAAAAAAAACCACCACTGGTATAACAGCTGTCTTATCTTCAGCCTTTTTTACCTCACTCAGCTCTTATTATTTGATAGGTATTGGAGTTGTTACACTTCCCCGACCGCCAGTTGTCTCGTCAGTTTTGTCGTGTTGGATGTCATGTGATCTATTTAGTCTCCGCCCAACACCCAGAGTTAGCTGATCAATTCTTCATGGACCCTCTGATCAGTCCTCTGAAATCATTCACTAAGTCAGGTGAGATTGGATCTACGATGTAAATTAAGAAATGTTTATTTCTATGTTGATGGATATTTTATGTTGTCTGGCAGCCCTCAGGATTAGATGACAAGCTTCTTGTTTCCCTGGTACTCTCAGATCTAAAGGGTGACTGGAAGCTGATCTGTTTGTGCTGTCTTACATTGTATAATGTCCTGTGACTATCCTGTTTTTGTCCTGTCTTGTCTTGGTGGTTTTCTTCACCCATTGGGTTGGCACACCGCCATGTGAGTGAAATAACCTTAAGTATGCCATTAAACCCCAATTAATTATTAAACAATTTTTTCTGTAATGATGCTGTCTTTACTTAGCATTGGAGGAAGATTAATTTTCAACAGAGCAAGATGGACAAATCACATTTGCAGTCATTTTGTCTGACTATGTGCATTAATATTACATCACATCATTCACACCTGAATAAAATTTCTTAAGAACACAACCTGTAAGATAATAAATTCTCTCCAAATCATACATAAGGCCCATACCTTATTTTCAAATTTCTCCTCAATACTTGGGAGTGTCACATGATGTGACTTCGGCAATCGCGGGGGTGGTTTTTACGAGGTTTTCCACCATACTAGGGCAAGGAACAGTGTGAAGTGGACAATCAGTCGTCATATAAGTGAAATACCCTTGAGTACAACATTAAACCCGAATCAAACAAACAATCTGTTCAATAAATCTAAACTTTGAGTCATTAAGGCTGCTACTATAGTTTATGATGTTAAAACTCCTAAACTTGCGATAGTCCTAATATTATGGCTAGAGATATTTATCTGGTTGATCTTTTGATCCTACATTTTAAAATGTCCCCAATGTTACTTCTGTCAGTGATATTATAGTAAGATAACTCTGTCAGTATAATTATTTATAGTTGTAATTCTTACTTGTTCTTTGACAGGATGGGAAGTGCCTTATTATCACGGTTTGACCTGGTTTTCATTCTGTTGGATAAACCTGATGAGGTATGTTATCGGTCAATTTGACATATTAACCCACCAGAATTTTAATGTGTTTTTCATCATACTTTGAAAATTGATAAATCTAAGAAGACTGTTTTTTACAAGTCTTGTATGTTTCTATATCTTACTTTTGTGATTTTTGGGGTTATGGATTTGGCAAATATGTAATGCTCCTAAAATTTAAATGATTTTAAAAATAAATAAAATATTTTATTTCAGGAAATGGATAATATTTTGTCTGAGCATGTCATGGCATTGCATTCTGGGAAAAGGTATGTGTGCTTAATTCCGTTTCACAAGCATGTGCATGCGTGCCTATGCCACATTTAGTTTCATAACATATTGTTCATAAAACACTTAGTGTCAAATAAGATGTGACAATTGGGGTGGTGAATGAACTTAACTTTAGAAATCACAAAAGCAGCCTTTGCCACTGTAAAAAATAAGCTATTTTGTAACTTTAATAAACTACTTCCATGGAAGTGTAAACGAGAAGTTCTTCCTTTACAAGTGATATAACCTTTTGAATGGCGTTCACCATACCAACAAATACCCACAGTCAAATGAATTAATTCCGTATTATTATTTCAGATCCATGTCCATGGCAACCGCAAGAAGAGAGGTGAGTGTGATCACCTGTGAATGTACTGTCACTCAGATATCCTATAAACATTGTGTTTATGATCAGAAAAGTGAAATAGCCTTCAGTTTAGTGCCAATTATACTGATCCCTTAAATTAATGTACAGATCCTTGAATATACTGATCTCTCAATATACTAGAGATCTGAATATACTGATCTCTCAATATACTAGAGATCTGAATATACTGATCTCTTAATATACTAGAGATCTGAATATACTGATCTCTAAATATACTAGACATCTGGATATACTGATCTCTCAATATACTAGAGATCTGAATATACTGATCTCTAAATATACTAGAGATCTGAATATACTGATCTCTGAATATACAAGAGATCTGAATATACTGATCTCTAAATATACTAGAGATCTGAATATACTGATCTCTAAATATACTAGAGACCTGGATATACTGATTACTAAATATACTAGAGATCTGAATATACTGCTCACTAAATATACTGGAGATCGGAATATACTCGTCACTATCACTAAAACGGATATGTTAAAGATTCCAGGTGAGTTTTATTTTGGTTGATTTGTTGTTATATGCCGATTGTAGGAGTTTCTGCGAAAGCTCGTTTCCCGTCTTTCTGTATATATAAGGTAATCAATGACAAAGCCGGCCACTGGTAGCGGATGTTTACTAGCTAGATACACGTGTCTGTGGATCTGACTATACTGATCTCTAAATATACTCGAGATCTGAATATACTGGAAGATGTATATATACCGGTAGACTTGTTTGCTGATCCCATAATACACTAGAGATGTGAACGTTCTAGAGATCAGAAAGTATTGATCCTGGATTATACTAGAGATCTGAGATCACTGATCCATGGATGTAACAGATCTGAATATACTAATAATTTTGTTTCCTTGTCAGTTAAAATATCCAGATATTGTACAATAGGATGTTGAAACGGACCATTATTTTTGTTTGGCATAATATAGGTAGATATACTTATTGACACTAGATAATTCTCTGTTTGCCTTTCACAGCCAGGTGCTGGTACCTCTGACAAGGAGACTGAAGATAAAACATTGAGTGAAAGATTGAAATTCTCCTGGGCAGAGGCAGGCTCTTTTGATCCAATACCAAGTCAACTTCTTAGAAAGGTTATCTTCTACATTTGATTATAAAAATAAAAAATGAACTCTACACAAAAGTTTATCTTATTTTGCTAGCACACAGACAGGATGTTCCTGTTGCCTTGGTCATGTCAGAATGAAGGGGCAACAAAAAGCTGATCTGTTGTTGTGATTGTCTTGTCTTTGCTGTTGTTAGTGGTGTCTTGGTAGTTTGCTTCACCCACCAGGTGGCCCTCTGGCTAAAGGCAGTTTGTTTGGAGTGTACAGTGTGGCAATGCTGTCTTTATATGAGCACTGGAAGAAGATTAACTTTCCAAAGAAACCTCATATTCTATGGTTGTGCTGGTGTCAAGTACTGTAATTCACCAACCTTGAGCACGGTAGAAAACATCAATCAGCCAATCCATTGGGTGACTGTCACATCAGAGAAATAACATTAACTACAGCATAGTACCCCAATAAAAAAAATTCCAAGCACTTTCAAGTCCCAAATAGACAATGGTTAAAATTGACATGTAAGCAAGCTTATAACACACAAGATGGGTTGTTGCTGCCCAAACACTGATCACATTGCTGTATTACTTGAAATTTGAGGAAGCTGATACAAAACGTCTTATTCAAGTGCTTTTTAGAACACCCACTTTGTAGGACAGGATCTTTTGAAACTTGAATGTTACTATGTAAATTCCAGCTGTAACAGCTGGATAATAGGCCAAGTTGTGTTGGCTGTTGTAAATCATATAATGCTAAAAGCTCCTGTCAGCTGATCTCTTAAAAATCATGAGTATGCAAATCAGATATACATGTATATAGATTCCCTATGTGATTGATCTCGCAAACACAGTTAAAACTACCAGTGCCTAAAACAAAGTTATAATAACATGTCTTTTGGAAAAAACTTTATACTGCCAACAAATGATGACTTAACAATCAAAATCAGTGGCAGCAATATTAGATACATGTGTTATTTCACCTTTTATTTTCTGTAAATATAAAAATACAATCACGAATTTCTTAGTCCTCTGGGTTTCATTGTATTTTTGTTTCAGTATGTTGGCTATGCCAGGAAATATGTTCATTCTAAAATAGGGAAAGAGGCAGCACTTGTATTACAGGTGAGTACACCTACAGGTAAATGATCTCTGGCTTTTTAGTTTACGGTATCTGGTTTTAACATTTGCAATAATCTGAGAGAAAAACTATTCTTGAGAATGATGTATGGCTGGACAGTGAGATATTACGTTAAAAATTTGGAATGATAACTGTTACCTATAAAATCTGCTTCAACAAACCCATACCCCTGAACAAGTACTTGTCAAATCTGTTGTTTGAAGATGGGTACCAGAAAAAATGAAAAGAATTCACCCTTGATCATGTACTAATTTCTAGGTTTATACGAGTTGTAACTACCAAAGTGATACTCATCTAGTCATGATCTTTCCTTCAGGGTTTTATTCTATTCAGCTTATGTGAGAGATTTTTTGCCATATTTGCCATATTTTTGTAAACTGCCTGAAAATCAGACGTCTCATGATCTGACCAGCCTCCATCAGTCTGGATGTCTCCTATCGTCCTCAGGAGCAGACCTCCATGCTCAGAAAAAATGTTGTCGCATGCGCCAATTGATCCCATTTGCATATGTTGTAACCATGGTAACTAAATTGATTTATGTTATATATTGAAAAATATTATGTTGGCTTTTAGGAATTTTATCTGAAGTTACGAAAACAGCATAGTTCTGACTGTACCCCAATAACGACTCGTCAGTTAGAGTCATTAATCAGACTGACTGAGGCCAGAGCGAGACTCGAGCTAAGAGAAGAGGCAACCAAACAAGATGCATTAGATGTCATTGAAATCATGAAGTTCAGGTCAGTGTAAATTCTCTATTAATTACCCCTCTGGACTACATGTAGACAATCTGAAGTTTCAACTTCAAAAACCATTACAGATATGCAGAAGTTTCCCATAAATAAAGTTGTTGTTTTTTTTGTCAGCATGTTTTCAGCTTTCTAAAAACATTAGATTGCAGCATGTATTATTTAGAAGAGGTGGAATTACTCTCAAAATAGTGTAAAGAAAGATTCAGCTTTAGAGCAAAAGTTGAATGCAGCCATTAACACATGAATGTAATGTTTGATCTTTGTTTCAGTATGCGTGACACATTCTCAGACCAGTTTGGTTGGTTAGATTTCCAGAGGTCTCAGCACGGGTCAGGAATGAGTGGACGATCTCAGGTACCTGTGCATCTTAGTCTTCTCAAGTTAATATCTGTCATGGGTGGGTCTATAAACCCATATATTACATGTGTGGCTCAAATATTTGGGGGGTTCATTGGGATTTGAAGGTTTAGATTCAGCTTTCTGCAGTCAGTGGCCGTGGCTTAGTGGTCCTATACCGTTCATGGGATCAAGTCTGTCTGTCGACCCTAAGGTATATGAGGAAGTAACACTAAGTGATTGGCACTCATGGGGGTGGTTTTTATGAGGTTTCTGAAAGGTTTTCTGAAAGTGGACAACCAATTGTCATATAAGTAAAATACCCTTGAGTATGACGTTGAACCCCAATTAAACAAACATAACAAATTCTGCAGTGAGCGTGGAACACACACACAATTTAATAATTTATTATATTAGTATATTTTATTTCTATATTTCAGCCTAAAAAGTTGGTAGCTGCCTTACAGAGGGTGTCTGAGCAGACCTATAACTCCATATTTACAGTGGAACAGATGAAACAAATTGCAAAGGTAAACAGCGGAGGGCTGAAAGGGAGCTTGCTGTTGCCCTGGGGCTCGCAGAGCTAGTGAGCAACATGAAGCTGATATGTTTGTGATGAATTTGTTTTACGTCTTGTGACTGTCCTGTATTTGTCCTGTCTTGTCTTTGTTGGCAGTGATGACTAGGGTGATTTCCTTAACCCATTAGGCTGGTGCTCTGTCATGAGTGGAGTAACCTTAAGTACAGCGTTAAACCCCAATCAAACAAACAAATGTAAATACATTGCCCTGCATGTCAACCATCTTTAATGTTAGGTATGCAGGAGAGATCCTCTTTGAAGGGCTCTCTCCTGGTTTTCTTTGGGCAGTACAAAGTTTCAAGAGTACTGTATATACCTAGGAGAACAGAAAATGCTAACCACACAGCAAGTCATTACATTTCATACATATAGAGAGTTATCTGTAAACTCCTAGAGCAATGTTGCCAGTCTGTTTTCTTGGGCTGTTAGGAGGTCTTCCTTTTGACCTGATGGCCTTGGAGCTAAGGGTCAACTCTAAGCCAATCTGTTTGTCATGATTTTGTATGTATCTTGTGATTGTCTTCTATTAAGGGAGGTTTCCGTCATCCATAGGGGACTGAGGTCTCACTACCTGTGCCAAGCCTCTTCTTGGTGAAATGCAAAAAAGATTATCGGCGAGACTTCTGTTCCCTGTTAGGCTAGGACGCCTAGTGTGAGTGAAATAACCTTACAAAAGGCATTAAAAAACCAGTCAAACAAACCAAGCCGATCTGTTATCATTGACGGCAGGCTGCATGTTCTCTCCAAAGCATTTTTGAAGAGGGTGCCAGGTGTATATAACCTCATATAAAACCTTACCTCATGTTTTTATTGACAGGACATTGCACTACGTGTAACAGATTTTGAAGGACTCATTCTGTCTCTAAATAACCAGGGATATTTGCTGAAGAAAGGACCTAAAGTTTACCAGCTACAGACGGCAGGATTCTGATGGGACTTCTGGCTCATAAAATTCCTACTTTGATTCATATTGCTGGCTGAAATAAGACTTAAGAGATTCTCAAATATGAGAAAGATGCTAGTCTGCAAATTAAATTTTGGCAAGAAATGAATCGTTACTTTCTATATACATTTGGGCAGGTTGTCTTTACTGTTAGTTCAGTTCTTAAATTTATTCTTGAGGTTCATCGCTTACTGGTTTGTTTTCCAAGTAGCTAATACTACCTACTGACTTCCATTATGTAAAAACAATAATCGTACTGCAGGCAAAGGTATTCATGTAATTAGACATGTAAAGCAAGATATTATCATATACTATTGAAATACTCTTGAGTTACAACTTAAAAACAAAAACAAAATATGTCTTGTTCTTTCAGTAATTGTTAAAGTTTGTATTTTTGTTCAATGAGTGTTGATGTGTAAATAACTGGCTGCTTCTTGTTGTAAACCACTATTATGATGATGTGGCGATCGTTTTCAAAACATCCTGGGAAAGCATTGTTTATTAGGAGCTTCCATCTACATGTAGGTTAAATAATTGAAAAGTTGAAACTTGTCCAGGAACCGAACCCATGACCCTCATAGAAAGGCATCAAATTAATGGTCTAAGTGGTCGGCATTCCCTGCTTGTAATGCAGTGCCTTTCTCTGAGGTCATGGGTTCCATTCCCGGACGCGTTTCAAACTTTATAATATTCTGAACTAGAATCTGTTCAAACTAAGAAAGCGTTTTTCCAAAATTGACAAAAATACTGTTTTAAATTAGTTAAGTTGTTTCGATCCATTGCCGAAAGTAAAAACTCCCAACCAATATAATGGGTGCTAAAGATATGTTCAAATGTACACAGGTATATTTTTTCCTTCATGTTGGTTACATTTTCTATCAAATTTCCCAATTCTATCAAAGTTCTGTACAAAATTGTCTTATTTAACATTGTAAATAAATTGAATTATCATATGGAATTTCTGGCTTGGTTTATCTGTGGCAAGGCTGTTTTCAATAGGCATCATAGATGAGCACCTACATTGGTGGGAGCTGCACTTTCACACCTGGTGGGTGGTTGGGAGGGAGCTTCCTGTTGCCTGGGTGCTCTCAAAGTTTGTGATGTCTTTGAATTGTATTATGTGATTGTCCTGTCCTGTCTTGTCTTTGTTTGTTGCCAGCGGTGTCAAAAGTGATTTCCTTCATCCATTAGGCTGACATGCAGTCATAGAAACGAAATAACCCAAAATATGGCATTCAATCTCCATCAATCAAATTTTCTCACTTATAATATTAAGACATGGTGTCACTTGTGGGAGTTTCTACTGCCCTGGTGATCTCAGAGCAGATGGGTAACTCAAGGTGGATAGATTTTATGACCTCAAGCTTTACACAGATGTCTAATTGTACCATGAGTTGATGCTTCTCCTCAAGATGAAATTTTTTTATGTAGAATGTTAAACTTAAATTAGAGAATAGTCCTTCAGGTGGTTCTTGAACACAGTTAGCCTAATAATACATGTACATGTACAATACTATATTAGGACATGAACACTATTAAAAGGAGGGCATATGCTAATACCGTCATCTGTGACTCCACAATTGTTTTTTCTTTCTACCCAGTGTAGATGTTCATCTCCCCCAATGCTGTGTTTGTGGAGTGACCTTCTAGGTAGTACAATGTATTGGGCTAATTCCTCTGTCTTAGCCCTACGCCTATCTCAAACCATGGAGGTATAGCTATGTATATGCTATACCTCCATGCTCAAACTATAGTGAAATTTGGAAATTGATCCGCCTCTATTCCTTTTGCCCTGGGGCTCTCGCTTAGCGATTGTAAGCTTGAAACAGTAATTGAAATATAATTACGAGAGATTAATGGTATTGTTGATTCACTGTAGGCCTGTCAGTTTGGAATCATAATAACTAGAAAAGACTTCTTTATGGATGACAACTTTTATTTACTGTCGGTAAACGTTTTGGTACATACTTGGGATGAGTATACTGGTCCCAGGTACAGATACTATCACTATTATAAGGCAGATGCTAATATAGCTGGGCACATCCTATCTGTTTATGGAATGAAAACTTTAAGAACTGGCGAATTTCGTTAATATTTTTTCAATATTGATGTTTATGTAGACTTCAAGTTTTCCGGATAACTTTTTACACGATCAAATTCCCATGAATTCTAAGCCAGTATTATCTTGTAACCTACAAATTTCTGAATTAAAGCCGCTCTTGGGGCTATTTCCGTTACAGCAGCCCTCTGGCTAAGGGCAGTTTGTTTGAAGAGTGGCGATGCTGTCTTAACTTAGCGCTGGAAGAAAATTAACTTTCTAACATTATGAAAATGCTTCACATCTTGGTTGTGCTAGTGTCAATTTTTATTGGACTACACCGCCGTCATATAAGTGAAATACTCTTTAAGTACAGCATTAAACACCAATCAATCGATCAATTATTACATCACCTCTATTCAAAATGTTGAAAGGAGAAAAGATCATATTGGATTAGACAGCATTGTGGTTTAAGAGAAGTTGATAATGTAAACAGTTATCTGGAACACACAAGGTTCGCATAAATTTCAATATTTTTTTAGAAAATAACGAAAGTTAGCCTGACAAGTTTTTACAGTTTTCCTTAGATGAAAAGATAGGATATGCCCATAGTCTGCTATATAGCTAAAGCCTATGCTTATTAAACAGTGCCAGTATCTGTACCAAAATATTGCTTTACAATAAATTAGTTGTAATCCACAAACTTGTCTTTTATTATTATTTCAACTAGCTTCTAAATGCCTCTGAAAAAGGCATGGAATAGAAATTAAAAGATAGCGGGAGATCAATAAGGAATATCTTCTCTTGGATGTTGTGAAAGATGTTCACTTTCCTTAGTATCTGTATGAAGTTATGTCCTCCAATTACCGGATTCGATTAAAAAAGTTAATAAACCCCGGTCGTCATGTAAAGCTAACAACACGAGATATGCAATAATAATAAGCTTTATCGACCCGAGTTTCAGCGAGCATCTGTCACTAAAGTGGGTGTTGTTCCGATTGACCAATGAAATTGCAGCTTTAAACTTTTACAACGTGTGAGAGTTTACGATGTCTGCCGTTAAGGTATGTTTTGGGTCATTTCGATTGTAAATACTTTTATTTGTTAATAATTGTGCATCGAAATTTAAAGATGTTTATGAACAAGTAGAACGGGATGTCGAGTGTGCAGTATAACATTACACATTCGGCAAAGATCTTAATGCAATGTGTTACTGCAACAACAACAGTCAACAATGTTAAAATCTCGATGGCGATCACTTGCGGTCTGTGTGGATGTTGAAATATAAACTAAACAAATAGTTGACAGTTAATTAAAACTCAAACGATCAGAATATTTAATAAATAGTATATACTGATGTGTATTCAAACTCGACAGGGGCATCGGCTTCTATTAACAGATCACAAGGACATTATACGTGACAGAACTCTGCATCTAGTAGGCCTACATCACATGCATAGGCCTAGCCCTGTTAACATGTAGGACAGTGAGGAATGCGTCGGGAATTTCTCACTGTCATGTTAACAGAGCTAGTTCTGAACTGTGATAGCCTAATAAATCAGACCTACATGTATGCATGTTACAGATCTATATGCGTAACATGTAGGTTTAATTTATGAGGCTAGAACTGTGGCTACAAAGCACTGTCAATAAAGCATTTAAGTTACTTATGACAGATACCTGGCCCTAATTTATGTAGGGCCTTTAGTCCTATAGATATAGTATTTAAAAAGATGATAGGAAATGATGAATTTCAAAAACCGATCCTATGTTAATAGTTAAATTTTGTTTTTAAATTTCAAATGAACCAGATGTGATCATACGTTATGACAGTCTATCAAGGGCTTAGGCAGACACCGGTCTAAATGGACACCCTGAATTGAACAATTGCTTCATATGGCCACCCTGTTTTAAGAAACTTTAACATGCAGGAGATAGGAAAACTGTCAAAATTGGACACCCAGGTGTTTGAAAAGTGAAATCAAATGACCATTTTGGACACCCTACTTCTGATTTCTGGCTAAGCCCCTGCAGACTATATCTGTTATACTGACATCGCCTGATCTACTGTTGTGTATATTGTAGCCAATTTTGTACTCCTATTATCGAAGCTCCTGCGCATGGAGAGTTCGAATTGGTAAGTACATTTTAAAGTTTATATTAAAATCTTTCACTTGATGATCTAGCACTGACAATCATGTAAGCTTATACTTTAATCAGAGGGACCATTTACCTTGCACCTTTCCAATTCATTTATGTCTTCCATGTCTTGTGTATTTAACGCAATGCTAATATACATGTAAGTTATGGCTTAGATTCAATAACATTTAAATGGTACATGTCTACTCATTATGGAGAAATTTAATGTTGATCCTATTGTCCAGCCGTAATATTAAATAAAATGAGTAATTCTTTTAAAGTCCAGAAAAACAGATTATGTGATTAGTTATTAGGTTCAGTTCAGTCATCTTTTATACTCCAATTTAAATTACTCACAATAATAATAAAGTTTTTCGTTTATGTTTTAGCTCTAGCTCTGAAGAGTATTGATTATGATTATGTGCCAATTCATTTAGTGAAGGATGGCGGTGATCAGGTGAGTGTTTTGTTTCCTGATTAGGAGTTAAATCAGGCTACTGGTTATTCTTAAATATGTCAGTATGCTTCATTTGCGCTTAAAAATCCCTCTTTTAAATGCACCACACAAAATTGTGTCTGTCAACCTTGCATGAATACGCTATATGAGAGGGGGGCCCGCGGCCGTGGCGTAGTGGTTAGCGAAAGCGCTTTCTAACGCCTACTTAGATGTACCATTCATGGGATCGGCCCTCAAGTATATGAGTGAGTCACAAGATGTGGCTCCGGCAAATCGCAGGGGGTGGTGTTTACGAGGTTTCCTCCCGGTTTTCCACCATAATAGGGCAAGGAACAGTGTGAAGTGGACAATCTGTCGTCAGATAAGTGAAATACCCTTGAGTACGACGTTAAACCTCAATCAAACAAACAAACAAACAAAACTATATGAGAGGGTTTAATTCCCCACCAAACAATGACAATACAAAATGTGTAGTGTTATAATATTTATAATTTCACACGAAGTAAATACAGTGAGAATGTGAATTATTGGTTGTATATTTTACACTTTCAGAACAAACCAGACTACCATTTCCTGAATCCTATGGGTCAGGTACCAGCTCTAGTCATTGATGGGATGAATCTGACACAGTCTGTAAGTGCTTTTCATACAGTGTAGACCAGAAAACTATTAAATGACAAACTCTGGATTTCTTATTTGAACTATCTTAATGTAGTTAGACAGTGCCTGTCTATGTTTATTGCTAGTGGCAACGCCAGTGATTTCCTCACATTTTTCCACTCCATCATATGTCAGAGTGAAATATCCTTAAGTTGGTTTAAACACCAGTCAAATAAATTTTAGGTTTCTCAATTTGATAAAAAATATGGATGAAATAATTGATCAATATTCCCAGGTTTTATAACAACACATTGTTTAACTTTGTTCAGAGTTTCTTTTTTTAATTAACATACCTGTAAGCTGTTAGTAAAAAAAAGTTAGGATTTGTTATTGACGAAATTGGATGTGATTTAGGGTATTGTGTGATGTTTTCAGGTTGCCATAATAGAATATTTAGATGAGACAAAGCCTAGTCCTGCTCTACTGCCATCTGACTCCAAGGACAAGGTGAAGGTAAGTCCCCTCAGGTACCGTCATTGCTGTTTAGATAACATCTACTAAGTGTATAATTGTCCAATTTGTTATTTGTGGAAACTGCTAATATGACTTGATAAATGAATTTATCTGTCGTAAAGCAGTGTGTTAAAACAATATGTCTGAGTTTCATATGAAAGTACCTTTATTTTATCCAAATTTTGATTGAATTGTCTCAAGAATAAGGTGGTCTGTTGAACTTCCTGTGTTTTAGCTACTGAGTTTAAACTGTTCTAATCGTGTAATTGGCCCACGGAAGATCTCTCGCGGACCTAAATCATGAATTTAGCAGACTTACCGGCCTGTTACAGGTCCATATCCCCATCAAAT
>JAVFBX010181347.1:0-14472 GCA_034783855.1 Mopalia kennerleyi
ACTCAAGGGTATTTCACTTATATGACGACGGATTGTCCACTTAACAATGTTCCTGGCCTAATTACGGTGGAAAACTGAGAAGAATCCTTGTAAAAACCACCACCGCGATTGCCAGAGCCACATCGAGTGACTCACTCATATACCTGCGAGTCGACAGACGGACTCAATCCTGTGTTTCCAGATCAGGAGTTTAAAACTTCATGAATATAGCCTAGGCTACCATATAAAACTGAGTGCACACATTCACCATTGGTTGTAGTTGTGCCGTTTGCTAATTAATATGGATTCACTTATATTTGTATGGATGACTCTAATCTGTTTGACCATTTGATCCTATTGGTGGTTACTCTGGTAACCAAATCAATTTAAGCTGTATAAAAACGTCTTGGTTACCATACATTTATAAAAAGTCTGTATAGCACCCAGTTGTATTTTGGGTTTGCTTAAACTGTTTTAATAAATATATTCAGTTCGCTTCCTACATGTAATATTGACTAATTTAATGTTTTTGGTGTATTTCCAGGAGCAAATGGGTGTAAGATGACAGTCTGACACCCAACTTATTGGAAGGCAAGGTGAAGCACACACAAGAAAAAATATAGAAAGTTTCTAAATCAGAATGACTTACGCTGTGCGAACTAACTTTAGCAATGGCTATATTGTGGAGAATGTTCTCGATGGTCAAGAGGCATGTGCAAGTTGGTTGTTGTTACCAGCTGAAAACCTTTGGCCGATGTGGCTCCGAGGTACCCTCTATATTCTCTGCCTGCTCTGGTTCTTTGTGGGGATCGCCATCATCAGTGACGTCTTTATGTCCAGTATTGAAGTTATCACAAGTAAGAGGCGGACAGTCCTACGTTGGGATGAATCACAGCAGAAGAAAGTGGAAATCGAAGTGCTCATATGGAATGAGACAGTTGCAAACCTCACCCTTATGGCACTGGGAAGTAGTGCGCCAGAAATTCTCTTAGCGCTTATTGAAACAGTTCTACGTTTAGGAGAAAGTACCAGCGATGGCCTGGGAACTTTCACTATTATAGGGAGTGCTGCCTTTAACTTACTCATTATTACTGCCATTTGTATAGTCAGTGTACCTGCCCCTGATTCCAAAAAGATCCGGGAGTGGGGAGTATTTATTGTGACAGCTATCTGGTCACTATGGGCCTATATCTGGATGCTTCTTGTGGTACAATATATTTCCCCAGGGGTCGTGGAGATTTGGGAAGCCTGGGTGACCCTTGGCTACATGCCTTTGTTCGTATTCATGTCATATTGCCAAGATAATGGATGGTGGTGTCGGAAACGAAAAGTGGACGATGAAGTCGGAACTGATTCCACATCTGATGATCCGGTAAGTGTTATTCAGCTAAATGTGATCAAGGCCAAACCCTCTAATTTAAATTATTATATTGTCCGTCTCCCTTTGAAAAACATCCATTGAACTAATATTTTACTTTGAGAATCAGGCATTGGAAGTTTGATGAATAGTGAACAGGACGACATTGATACATGGATATGATATTTTTAGAATATTTAAATATGATGTTGTTTGTCTACTTCCTTATCTCAAACTTACCCTTGATGAAAACAGACATAATTTCAAGAGTATTAAGATGCATTCAAATGCTTTGACCTTAAAGGTTTTGTTGACCTATCTATAAATGTATTCTCAGACAACCAAGGGCGGAGGTTATAAAAGCAGGCCTGTGTTGTTATGGCAAACAGTCGAACGTGTTCACCTGGTGCTCGCGCAAACTGAAATTTAGGAAACCTGTAACATGTTACCAAAAGTCACATCATCATGATAGTTTTCAGAAAAAAAGTATTTAATATATATAAAACACACAGTTTGGGACGAAACAATTGTAGTTATCAATGTACTACTATCTACTTATTAAGTCTTGTATGACAAAAGGCGGACAAGTTTTGCTTACATTTGTGTCTATGCAACCTCTAATAGGTTACCACAGAAAATGTTACAGCACAGGCTTGTAAAAGTCCTTGAGTATGTTCAAAAATGATATTTCGTGCTCAGTTGTTCAAAAGCCAAGGTTATAAAAAAATTGAGAACGTTTTCTGTGCTTAGCTGAGCCCAATCCTGAGCCAGTTACAGACCATGCTCAAGACCATACTCAACAGGACTGCAGAGTTATTTCAAGAATTAGATGGTTTCATTTCAAATGACTTTTTACGTACCCATGTCGATTTGATTTTTTTAAAATTAGACGTTTATAATGATCAAAGCATTTGATTTGTAACAAACAAAATCCCCTCAAAATCTGAATAGTGTATTTTTACCTTTACTGACAGAAATGTGCATTGTACTCAGCTGAGTTCGTGCTCAAAACATTTTATAACCCCCAAATAGGAGACAACAGGGGGAGCTTGGTCTCAAGAGTTTGAGCACAGACTCTGGCCAGAGTATGCTTAAGTTTTATAACCTCAGCCTTGGTCACAATGGCAAAGAGAAAGAGTAATGTCCAATAATGGTACATGTACTCATTCAACGCAGAAGGCTACAGTATTTGGTTTATCATTTTTATTTCCATTTCTTAAATCTGCTCTTTATAAACAAAGCTCAAACTGCTTAACTCAATTTGAACAGTTTGAGTCAATACTCAATAGTCCCCCTTATTTTTACTAATTCTTATAAGACTTAAAATCTCGCATGAATTCAAGCTGATGCTACATGTAAACTTGATGAGAGTGTTACATCATATGGCACCTGGATGTCGATTAACTCAAACTGATGAATCATCTGATGTTCTAGAAAAGTTTTTATATGTACATTATTAAATCGATAAGAAAGATATCCAATACTCTTGAGAAAGTACGGTAATTAGATATTCAGGTTTATAAAGTGACAAAGACAGATTTAAGAGTACATTGTAGTTTACATGTATGACAGAAGAGTCAAGACTCATTTTTATCTCAATTAAGAAAAGATCAAAAGATTGTTTTTCCAAAATCCAATTAGTGTCTTTCGGTCACTGATGACTGATCTTTGAACCATAAATTATTAATAATATATCAACATGTCAACTTTTACAATACAATGTACATGTACATGTACTCTCTAGATGACGGTGGATCAGAGTGCCGAAATTTGAAAGTTGACTTTCATTATGAGTTGTACACTGTTCCTACACTATGCCAAAACTTTATCTGTAAACTGATGGAAAAAGATTTTCACAGAAAATGTTGGTAAAAAAATAAAATCTCTTTACCTCTAGAAAAACAACCAATGTTCGCAGAACCCTCTTTTTTATTTCTTTAATTCTTCACATAAAATGTTTGAACATGTATTAGAATTAGAGTCAGTGCAAGGCACTTCAGTTTCATTTCTTATCACAGCTTTTGCCAAAAAAAAAGGTGTGAATTAAACATAGTGTTTGCAGCGATTGAATGTTCCTTGCTTGCTGATAGTGTTAACAGTTTTTTTTTATCTAATGATCTTTTAATTTGGCAGCATGTTCGAGTTCTAACAGGACGGCAACGTACAGGATCCTTCATGAGCCATTTACCCAAAGAACTGGTTACTCTTGAGGCGGAAAAAGCTCATAGACTCAGGTGATTATCCCCTGTTAAGAGGCATCAGATTTTATAAACAGTTTAGCTTCTGCTTGCTGTTGCAACCCTACACACCGACCCTATAAGTTTGTGTTTACTTGTTCAACTTTCTCTGAGACAGTTCTCTTCTGAATATAGTCCCTAATAATTCTGAGTAAATACATTGAGGTTACAAGTATGCTTTACCATTTTTCATGTGTTGTTTAAATATATATATATTCCATTGGTCTGCAGGGTTGGAAATAACTTTACATTTGTAGGACATGTCCGGACAGTCCGGTAAAAATTAAGATTGTCCTGTAAAGATTCCCAGAATTTACCATTGTGTTAAACGGCCTGCAGGACAAAACTGGAAAAATGTCTGACAAAATATTTGACACATTTTCACCCCTGGAGTCTGTATCTGATAATTATGTATCTCTGTTTTCCGCTGATCGGATGATTTATGAAGCCAGAGACAGAGAGTGTAGATTTTGCTGATTTAGCAGATTTATTGCATGCATTTAGTATCTAATATTTATTAATAAATTGAATTAATCACTATACTCAGACTCCTTGAGTACAAAAGTGAGTGTCTCCTGATAGTTTAAGTAGCCTGTTATTTGGGTTATTTCTATAATATAAGGAAGTCCATGATATTTACAGTATGCTAATTTTTGTGTGTTTTGAACCACGCAGCACAGGTAAAGTTTGAACAATTAGGATTTTTACCTTAGCTGTCCTTGTGGAACAAGAACAGATTTTATCTACCATATATATATATGCCATGGCAAGGAGCAACAGCTAGATCTTTTTCTAGGGTATGCCCCAGAAGTTACATGTTAATTGGCTCATCTCCCAAATTCAGCTATTAAGTGTTGTTGTTACAAGTCAACTCCTCAGTCTAAGGTGTAAAAGTTAGGGGTAAAACTCCAACCCGATGTACATGTAAATAGATTTGACCTTTTTTTAATTTTACATCCAAACTTTTTTTAACATTTCTTTTACTTTGTTTAAGATTAAAATAAGCAGCATAAACAAGTGCACTGAGTCTGTCAATATCCTTGCTGCTGTTTGAGTTTCATTATGGGACCTATTCAAACAAAAGATGAAAATGTTCATTTACTTATTAACTCTGGTGCAAAAGAAACAAACACACAATTTGATGTCTGAGCGATTACAATATCCCTACCTCTGACATCATATATCTATTCAACTTCATTTTTAATTTAGAATCATTTTATTTTGAATTAAATAGATGTAGAACTTTAACCATGTAAAATTCAGGGTAAATTCGAAAACAGAATGGTATGTACATTGTACAGTGTCTGACGTGTTTGAATTTCTAGATATTTTTCCAGGTTTCTGTACCAAATTCATCAGAACATAAACACGGTTCTCTATCCTCTTATTTCATTAACACAGATATTATGAAAATAATCATATACTGACATTAATTTAAGGTTACATTATTTTGAGTGCCCAAACATTTTCCGGTTCGAAATTAGCTCTAGAAACTCCTTTAAGTGTATAACCTACATTCTAAGCTCTCGAACAGGGGAAGAAATTATTAAACAATAAACTCTCATTTGCCGAACAAAGAATATTGTCTAAAAGCATCTTAAAGGAGCACATTTATGAATATACATGCAGAGTAGGCTTATTATTGGTCTATTATTTAAATTTATTTTTTTATTAAAACATTCCAGGCTGTCTGAATTGTATGGGTTAGCATGATACAAAAGTAGGTGTCAATAAGAAGAAGAAAAATAGCCTCAAAATGGTCTTCTATATTCTGTTTATTTTTGGACAATGGCAATAATTATGCACTTATCTGTAAATTGGAGACTGATTTCATGGTTCGATAGATATCTAGCAATGCACTGGAAAGTTGATTGTATGCATGTACATGGACTTCATATATGAGGTTGTACCTCTGTCGACAATAATGCTATGCCCACTGACAGAAAGTGTATACAATACCATCATGTAGTTTCTCAAACTCTCCAAGTTTCCTGAAATACACATGTTCATGAGATCAGACAAAGCTTCGATATTGACATCGGTGGAAATATATTCAGATTTGTATGTTTGGGTTCATAAGGAATTGACTTCTATATTAACCCATGGTTAAATCATGATAGCACTAATTTAATATCATGTACAGGGATCAAAAAATTGTTGTCCAAAGACCACAGACAATAATATTAAACTACTGACAAGTTTAACAAGCTAGATTAACTGGTGAAACCTGTAAAGCCGTAAGGGTTTGTGACTGGTTGTGTAACCAATGATTTTTCAGATGTTAGAATTGTGGTCCACCAAATAAAACTTTTGGTCTTTAGAAGCTGTTGCAACAGATACTATAATAAACGTCTGATAATGTAATAACAACTGATACTGTAATAAAATTAACAGATACTGTAATAACAACCATTACTGTAATAACGTTTAACTGATACTGTAGTAAAAAAAAATTCTAACAGATACTGTAATAAACTTTGACAGATATTGTGGTAATTAATACATATTTTTAAAGAATTATTTAACTTTCTATAGAAGGTTATTGTTGAATGTAGCCATTCAGTGATAAATAAATATATATATAATATCTACACCGAAATAATGCTTCTTTAACAACCCCAACCCCTCAATGTCACTGGAAACAGCCCTTGGACATACTGATGATAATTGGACAATCCGTAGTAATGTAATAGCAACCCATAAATTGCAACAGTAAACACCAATCAAACAAACAATCTTTCAACAGAGTGCCTTGAATTTAGTCGCCGATGTCAATCATTTTGATGTAAATATTATGTATATATTTATTTAATACTGAATAGCTACATTCAATTATTATTGCCCCATAACCTTCTATAGAAAGTTAAATATTTCTTATAAAAAATATGTTACTACAATATTGGTCAAAATTTACTACAGTATCTGCTAGATAAAATATTACTACAGTATCAGTTAAAAAATATTACAGTATCGGTTAGATATTTTTTTACTACATTTTCAGTCAAAATTTGTTAGATTATATATGTTGGAACAGTTATTACAGTATAATCAGTCAAAAGTTATTACAGTATCGGTTGGATCAGTTATAATTATTACAGTATTGATTAGAACAGTTATTACAGTATTGATTGGAACAGTTATTACAGTATTGATTGGAACAGTTATTACAGTATCAGTCAAAAGTTGATCAGTTGTTACTACATTAATATCCATAATTTATCACGACATAAGCCCTTGTAAAAGTAACAGTAAATAAAATTTGATGCAATTCACTATAGCTTGTAAGCCGTGGTCTGCGTCATCATTATCAGTCCCTTACTCTATACAGGAGAATTTATGACTCATGTAATCTTGAGACCCAACAAGTTTGTCATCTTTTACAGAATTACTGTAACATGTTGCTTAGAGATTGTTTTTTTCATTTTGCATTTCAATCGGCAGAAAACCAATTTTCTTCCACGTCACGTTCAAGGCTGTATTTGATATTTTGTGTCATTAATTTACCAAGCTGAGTAGATCATTATTTTCACACAGACAAAATAATTAATGAACAAAAACAATTATATCATGTGTTTGATTTTATGATATTCAGTAATAGCCTAACTGTCCCCAGTAAGTCCCCTCAAAGAACTCAACGGTAAGTAGTGATGTACACTTTATGTTCATTTGAATGACACATGTAGAATAATAATCTAATTTAAGACATCCAAGATTTTACAGTAACTTTTGGACATTAACAAAGTCACATTCTAAATTTTCGCACCACTGCCACCAGTTTTGGGCATTAACAAAGTCACATTCTAAATTTTCACACCACTGCCACCAGTTTTGGGCATTAACTAAGTCACATTCTAAATTTTCGCACCACTGCCACCAGTTTTGGGCATTAACTAAGTCACATTCTAAATTTTCGCACCAGTTTTGGGCATTAACTAAGTCACATTTACTGCCACCAGTTTTTTGTTTATTAACACATTTATATAATCTTCTGCCTTCACCTTAACATAACTTTACACAAATTTTTGTGGGTGGTTGAAATGGAATTTCATGTAACTCTAAAGCAAAAAGGCAAAATAAAGCCAATAATCTGTTGCAAGGTCTTTGTTTTGCGTCATGCTGTTGTCTGATGTTGACTTTGTTTGTTGTTGCCAGTGGTGTCAAGACTGGTTTTCTCGCCCCTGGAAAAAATGTAAAATTTCTCTCGACCACTAATTTTCAGGTTTAAAATTTCTCACCAGATTCTTCATACGGTGATTATGGTTTAAATAACCTTTAAGCAATGATCCAGGCTGCAATAACCCCAATATCCCTTAAAAGGTTACCATTAAATATACTTAAATATGGCATCGACTTATCGTTTCTTCATTTTATAAAATAACCTGAGGGTTACTTATATATACCTACCTACGACCACTGGCAGCTGACATTTTGCGTGTGAGTGACTATTCCTGTCCATGATGTCATGCGACTTACACTCTTGTGTGTTATGGGCTAATAACATGTGAACTGTCAAAGGTTAACCCTACTATAAACAGTCCACTCTCTAGGTGACTGCACAGATCAATTTCTTGCAAGTTTCTTTCACGAAACTATGGGAATTTCATCAGTTGACAATATCTTCAATTTTGACTGACCTTTTTTCAATTTCACAGAAATGAATATTTTTCTAGGTGTGTTATGTTATTTGTAAATTTTAATGAGGAAAAAAACAACATTATTGACTATTATAGTTTTAGAGATAAAAAAAAACTTAGGCATTATCTGAAAATATTGCACTCTAGGTGTTTTTGTACAGATGACCGACATTGTCTGGAGGTGTGAGTAATCTTTGATAGAAAATGTCAGGAGATTACTTCTGTTATCCACACGCAAGGCTTCAGCCATTAGTTTGGTCGACAAATAGCCCAGAGCAAGGTATTACAAAATGAGTACTGCTTTATCCGCCTTGGTTAGGAGTGATTAAGCCCAGCAGATGGGAATCTAACTCATTCTCCAGAACGTGGTTCCTTGACGGATGATCTTGTGGGCAATATTTTGCTGTCTACATGTGACAAGTTTTTCTTTATAACATTAACGAAAACAAAATATATATTAAGAAGCTCTCTTCATTGACAAACGTGTGTGGTATTTCAGAATTTTACTCTGGAAACAGTTGTTGGATGTTTACACAGTAGGGCATGCCTCATACATGGAGTTTTGCAAACAATTTAACATTTGAACATCTTGTTTTCAGCCAGTTCAATCATTCATTCATTTGATGGACTTTTCATGTCAGATAGATGTCGTAACCACACAAAAAATAATGTGACAACTAATACACTGGCAAATAACTTGTAGAATGAGTTTGATACATATTTACATCAGGGTTTTATTTATTTGTTTGTTTGATTGGGTTGCAACAGTGTACTCAACGTTGTTTCACTCACACGATGGCGTGCCAGCTCAATGGGTGAAGGAAAGCACCCTCGAAGCCACTGGCAACAAAAAAAGACAAGACAGAACAATAACAGGATGTTATACAAAGACATGACATGATCAGCTTCATGTTGCCCGTTTATAGCTCTGAGAGCACTAGAGCAACCATCAGGGTTTGAAATATTGGATTCATTGGTTTATATTGTGACATCGACCTGAGTTTGATAAGGGATTGTTATTTACATGTAACATGGCACTATAATACAGGGTTTTCCAGTTATGACGTTACCACAATAGAACGACGAAATAACTTAATTGGTATTAATTTGGGCAATATAGGCAATATTGCAATTTAACAGGTAAATATTAATCAAGCCATATGAATTTCCTTTGCCATCGCTTAAAATATTCTTTTTAGCAAAAGTTACAAATTTAAAGCTGTATTTTCCTGAAAACCAATGACCCGCAATGTATAGGCAGGCTGCCCTGCTGTGCCATAAAGCGACGTCAGTTTCGCAAAGGGACGTCATTCTGTTGTCGTGACGCCATCACTGAAAACCTTGGTATTGAATTTTGATGCACTATTGTCAAATTTTGATCAGTAATCACCTGTCACCGGCACCGAACTATCCCTGATTTATTGCATATTGTTAATATTGTGGAGGCACAAACATTATGGCAAATAGAATAAAACGCCATAAATTAACAATAACACCATTCAAAAATACTGTATACGGTTTTATATGCATTCATTTTATAATACATTTTTTTCTTTGCGTTTAGGATCTATAATATCATTATGTGTTACTTCGCTGTATTTGGAATAACAGTGATTATGCAATACTGTTACGCTATGCTATTTCATTTCTCTCGGAGAAACTGTAACTGTGATGTAATAACGTTAATCATATCGTCGTCTGTCGGCACGTACTCATCCTAGAAACTGACGATTGACTATTATCAGATTGGAGGCAAATCTATATCTCTTACATACAGTGCTAACATATGACTTATCAAGATAAACCACTGAAGGAATGTTTGCCTTTGAGTTGTATGTTTCAGGTTATAAGTGTCTGTAGTAAGCAAATTATTGAAATATACATGCCCATGGGTACAAACTGTTTCTTTCTAAATTAGATAATGCATGTGTATAAACTGTTCTAAAGTTATTTTAGAAGTGACATTTTGTATCAAGTTTACATCAGTGACCCGTCAAGTATTACAGCTACATCAAAGTGCTGGCCTGCTGCCGCATGTCAAAACTGTTTCTAGTCAAAGTTCATCTTAGGTAATACGTTTGTGTACAGTTGTGTCAGAATGATAAAACTATGATAGTGCTTCAGACGAGTTTTTGACATGCTGTAATTTGTAAACCAAATGTGTTTATTTTAGATTTGGATTGATTTAAATTCAGTTTGATTTTTGTAACAGGTTCTTTTTTACAGAGGGGGGCAGGGGTTGTTCTGCTTTATAAGCTGCTTTACTGTAAAAAAATAAAAATAAATCCCTAGCTGAAACCTTTAACAAATTTTAATCAAATGAAATATATATGGTTTTTATATTAAAGTCGAAAAAATTAATTTGGGTAATTTTAATGTCACAAAGTATGCCATTAGTGGAAATCACAGAAGTGGTTTGCCTGGATAGCCAGTGAAATCTTGCTCTGATAACACACCGTCTATTTTTTCTGATGTGATGGTAACTGGTGGGGTAGGTGTTTCAGTTAATGCTAATAATACAGTCCATAATATTAAAGTAACATCCTGTTTAAAGCCATATATTGGTTGAGGGGTTACAGTTATGATCTCGTTGGGCAGTCCATATGGCAGCCATTCACTCCCCATAATAGCAATCTGCTGGTTAGAAAATGGACTGCTGTTTACTGTATAAAGATGGCTTGTTATAACATGATTGACAGTGCCAGTGATAACTTTCTACCAGACCTACCAATAAGGTTTATCCAGTCTGCCGTGATGCTTATTATCACATTGGGATGAGTCTGACAAATTGAGCGACTGACCCCAGCATATGGCCTATCTTAGATCCACCTTCCTCTCCCCGCATGTTTTAATTAACATCTTGTTGACAAACCCTTCTCAGATTGCTGCTTCAGACCTACATGTTCCTTACATCTCCATCAAAATTCTACTTAACGTTTTAATACACCAACACACCCTGTTCTTTTTACTGGAGGAGGGCATAGGGTACCTCAATAGGGTATCTGATTTGTTAATTATAGCCCTACAACTAACCCTATGATGTGCAGATATGCTGGGGAGGAGGGAAGATGTAAAGCGATTATTTATCTGTATTTATTCTCTAGTACACGTCACAGGCTTTAAAGTTAAGATGTCTCAAAATGACGGTTATTTAAATACGCTATAAAATGTGTTAAAATAATTTTGTATCAGAAAATGTAATACTACAATCTGTTTTATGTCATTCTAACCAAAAGAATGACCCTTCAGTTGGTTCTCCCTAAAATAACTAAAAAAGACAATCACAAACATGATCATATCATTTGATACTATGTGCCATAGATTTCATCATCTTCATCTCATAATGTATGATAGTAACTTGGCATTTATAGTTAAGTAAATTAAAAACAGTCCTGTCAAATGTAACATTTTCTGGTGGTTTTTGCAGCATTTTTTCTCTGTCCAAACAACCGAACGACACTAGTGATAAGTAAGTATGATTGTGGTGCATAATGTAGATGTCGGACTTATATTGCTAACTGTTCGTTGTAGGTGTGTACTAATTATACTAATTGGGAAATAAAATGGTGCTTGTCCGACTTTGTCTGATATTTTATGTCAACTGTGCATGTGGTAGTACTGGAATGTATTGGTGTCTATTTTTTTGTCTGATCCTCAATTCTATATATACATGTAATTGTGTTTTTGATTTTATGTGTTGTTTTTTTCATATATAGTTTTTTAGTGTGGTTCTGTGTACAAATTTCAGCATATAACATTAGTTACTTGAATACAATAGATACACCCACATGGAACACTCTTTTGATTTGTTTTGTTTTTTACATTGGTTTTGCTCCCTAAATTTCACTTTCAAAGGTCCAAACAAAAAAGATAACTCAAAAAGGGAAATTTACATTTGCCAATATTTAAACCAATTGTTTGACTTAAATTGAACAAAAGATATTGTCTGTTGAAAATCTTGGTACATATGTGTACATTTGAATCACCTATGGACAGGGGTTCAAATTATGGTACCCAAAATGGTTGTTTTTATATTCACTTTTTTAAATAACTGGGTGTCCAATTTTTACAGTTTCCTGCATGTGAGTTTCTTTAAACAAGGTGTTCTAATGAAGCCATTGTTCAATTCACTGAATTCAGGGTGTCCAAAGAATGGGTGGACATCCCTCCTCCTAGGCCCTAAGGCCTTGCCTACTATGAAGAAAATCGCCGTGCTATGTTTGTGACATTACCATTGGTCTTACTCACACAACTATGCTGCCAACAATAGAAACACAATGAAAAACCACAAAAGATTATCATATGCTAAAGCTGCATTCTTACGGTGCGACTTGTAGTTACGACTTCAGGGGATTCCCCTTATGTGCTGTATTTTGATTGCTGGAAAAAATAATGCTGAATGAGCGATCAATCAAAACGCAAGAAATGAGGGGAATCCCCCAAAGTCGTTACTACAAATCGTACTGTGAGAATGCACCTTTATTCTTCTGAAAATTGACATCTTAATTATAAAGTGATAAGAGGAGAATGTAGAGCAAAAAGATTCTGACCTACTTTTTCAGGATGTTATCTTTAGTAAATCTTGGTACATGTGTATAATGAGTATGTTGCACCTGCGGGAGATATTTCACTGACTGGGATAAACAAACAACGGGGTAGTGATGAAAGTTTAGCCAGTTAGATTGACTGTTGAAAGACTTACTGATAAAACCCCCAGTCACACAACATACTAATGACAAACTTCCTACCTGGTCCGGAAACACCTGTAGGCAATTTCTATTACACGTACATGTAAACTTTTTAACACAGTAACCTGGCATCATATTTTGTGCCTTTCAATTCAGATAAAAACATCTTCCTTTTCCATTCTTATTGTTTTCCTTTTTTTTTTTTTTGGTCTCTTTCTGCTTTCATATTCATTCACATTTTCCCAATTTTTCTGCTGTGAAATTTTTATTTGGTTTTGTCTTTATCATAAGGTAAAAAAAAATTTGAAAGACGTGTACAGATGACAAAAGTACAATTTTGAAAATTTATGTTTGTATCATCATTTTTGTGCCATAATGCAAGTCGGGTTGAATGAGTTGAAAAGTGAACTGGATCAAGGGTTGTCTGTCTTTGGTAACAAACAGCCTTCGGTGTCCTCTTATTACGATGGTTTGTGGAGGTGTCCTAGAACATGACACTTATCTCATTGCTCTAGGCCTGCGGCATAGTGGTTAGCGAGTGTGCTTTTTAACGTCTACTTCGATGTACTGTTCACGGGATAGAGCTCGTCTGTCGACCCTCAGGTATATGAGTGAGTCACAAGATGTGGCTCCGGCAACCACAGGGGTGGTTTTTACGAGGTTTCCTCTTGGTTTTCCACCATAACAGGGCAAGGAACAATGTGAAGTGGACAATCCGTCGTCATATAAGTGAAATACCCTTGAGTAGGACGTTAAACCTCAATCAAACAAACAAACGAACAAACATAGGTCTAGGTTTAGCATCCTGTGCTTGTCTTGTAGTGTTATAAACAGTGAAAACAATGGTGGTTTCCATCTCCTCTTGGACTAGCAGAGCTGATAAAAGTGAAATAACGTAAAGAATAGCACAAAACACTGAGTCGTCATACCTTGAATTCAATTGATACTCACATAATGTAATCAGTCATGATACAATTTGAATTTCTTCTCTGATTTCCCAAAGTAAATGTCCTTAGTCTGTGTACAATGTATGAAGGATTGTTTGCTTGCAGAGTAGTATTTGTCACTTCCCTGAATGTTCAACCTAATAGTGACCCCGAAAGGTGAGTCCAACTCCTTTCCTATGTGGTGACTTGGTGGTGTTGGTTGTGTGCTTGAATGTTCATTATTGATGTGATTAACAATAAAACTCTTTCACCTATCAACCCTAGGATCTAAAAGTATAACCAGAATGTCGAGTGAGTTGGAGTGACTTGTGCTTGATGTTGAGAGCCATAACAAATCTTTTTCACTTAGTTGTGATTTGTGTTGAACGTCATAATCAGAATCCCCTGTGAATAATCATTGGTGTGGAATGTCATAATCAAAATAGTTGAGTAACTGGGGATTTGTATTGAATTTATAGTCTGAATGTCCAGTAACTTATGATTGATGTTGAAGACCGTATAACCAGAATGTCTGGTAACTTATAATCAAGGGCTTAGGCAGACATCTGTCCACCCATCCAAATGGTCACCCTGAAGTGAACAATTGCCTCATTTGGACACCCTGTTTTAAGAAACTTAAACATGCAGGAG
>JAVFBX010181358.1:0-14472 GCA_034783855.1 Mopalia kennerleyi
ACTTGATAATGTTGACAAATATAATATACCTCTTTTTCTTCCTAACTTTTAATTCACGCGGCCGTGGCTTCGTGGCTAAAGAACGCGCTTACTAATCCTACTCCAATTTACCGTTCACGGGATCGAGTCCGTCCGTCGACCATAAGGTATATGATGTGGCTCCGGCAATAGCAGGGCGGTTTTTACGAGATTTCCTCTCGGGTTTCCACCGTAATGACGCAAGTAACATTCTGAAGTGGACATTCTGTCGTCATATAAGTCACATATCCTTGAGTATACGACCAATCAACACCAATCAAACAAACACTCCTTGCTTTTAATATATGTTCGCTATTACAATCTGAAACTATACATGATGGATTGTTCCTGAATGATATATTGTTTATTCAAAGCCTTCTTCATTTTTAGGTATAACCATTGTTGAAGAAATATCCGATCTGACCTAAAGTTTGCAGGCAAAAGGAAAGGAAATGAGTCTACGACATCTAGCCAATAATTGTGTGCTGTGACTCTCGAGGCAGCAAGTACAGATAGCCTTATATGAATGACGGAAGCGGATAAACTGGTAAATATTTTACTTTTTCGAGACCAGCAAATATAGACATATGTATGCTGGGCTCAGACAGAGACGTGCGATAATGCTAAAACATGTTAGTATTGCTCTTATTGTGCACATCCGTCTTGTAAGAAAAAACGTGGATTCTAAGTTCTGAGTTCGCCGTTCCGCCATGCTATACATTTTCAAGGAGAATTGATCCAGTGTCCTGTGTATCTCCCCAAGCAAACATTTACGTTTGCCTACGTAACTTGAGAAACAAATAATGTTGCCATGTTTTGATTACAATTAACAGGTTATTAATAGCATATGGGAATCAAAATCTAAAGCTTACAGAAAACGTATACAATGAGCCATTCCAACTGCATTGATTTTTCTTTTCCGCGAACCCTTTTCTTCATTTATTATCTTTTATAAGCAAATCTGATATGCAGGTTTCAGTGCCGCCATGCTCTTAAATCCAATCATTCAGGTGTATACTGCGGGGTTTGGAAAATCTTCATGTTGCCCCGGTGCTATCAGAGATAAGGGGCAACGTGAAGCCGATCTGTTGGTGATGTCTTTGTTTTACGGTCTGTGAATGTCCTGCATTAGTCCTGTCTGATATTTGTTTGTTGCCAGTATGGTCGAGGGTGGTTTATATCACCCATAGGGCTGGGACACCGTCATGCGAGTGAAATAACCTCAAGTATGGCGTTAAACCCTAATAACATTTTAGTTTCCATAGACCTGAACGTATGTTACCGTATGTCAACGACCTTTATCGAGATCATGGTAGTTTCTTTTCTTTTGAGAATGCTCAATGTGTTTTTAAGTATTTCGATTATTAAAATTGAAATAACATTAGACCTAGAATTATTCTCAATTTTGTTTGTTTTTGCGACATTTGGCCGTTTGAGTAGAATATAGCCGTCCTGTCGCAATGGGGAATACATTGTCGATATGATACCCACTTTACCGATTATTAGTCATTTTGGTGAGATACTTAAAAACAAAGAGAGTTTACTCAGTATCTAAATAATTAATTGTGAGACCTCTTTCCTCACATTCAGGACATGTTATTGATTCTTCCGCTGTTGTTGAACAAAACAGAATAAGCCGGGAAAAGCACGTCCCTGAGTGCTTCAGATTCAGTGGTCAGACTGTACATTCATTATTTAACCAAGAACCGCATATTTATGTTGGTCAGTATTCTGGCAAACGACAGTTTTATCAGACAAACAGCTCAAAGTATTTAAAGTTTCAGTGACAGACAAACATTTCGAATAAATGAAAAGAATGGACCGAATTATCGCTTAAGCGATTTATATTCCACCGTTTCTGATAAATATGAGATAGTTGATGTACATAGAGCCCGAATTAATATGAGATTGTTAAAATGTAGCTCCCTCACAGAGTTTGAACACCCAAGTTTTTGTTAAAGATTGGTAGACCCTTAATGCGTGAAGTTATATCGACATCTAAGTTTTAAGAAACAGTCGGTTAAAATAATTAGAAAATTGTAAGACCCACACCCCTAAAAACGAACTACAACTACTAACAAGAAACAGACAAACGAAAACAATATGATACGACGGAAGACGCGTCGGGCCTCCCAGCTTCTAGCTTCTAAGAAAGCTGAACGAGCCATACTTTCTAGATGTTTGCATCAAGGTAGGTCCCTAAGGCATTCCGACTTAAAACTTCAAAGAAGTTGCTGAGCACGCATCTTTTGTAAATTGTTACCGTATACTAACCTACATAAAGGGCCGCATTAGGACTCATCAAGTTTCTAAGCACTTAAATTAGTTAGGTGCCCACGCATATATCATAATATGTATTTCAAAATATAAACATTATTGAGCCATAAAATCGAATTATGTTTTTCAAAATGAAACAAAACACATTGGAAAATATTTAGTATCTTTGTCGTTCTCCCCTGCCCTTAATGACCTTAGTACGTGCTTAGTTTCCGCAATGTTTAATACAGCCCTGCCTACATGCACTAGTGAAAGAATCGGTCCTCAAAATCTTACTGTAAGATAACGATGTTAGTGTTTTATCCACATTAGAGAACCTCTGTTTTATAGGATTTTCGCATACTCGAGTCATCGAGGTAAAGGGACCATCAGGTGTATGAGTGAGTCACACGATGTGGCTCCGTCAATCGCTGGGGTGGTTTTCACGCGGTTTCATCCCGGTTTTCCACCGTAATGAGCCTATAAAGGGACAGTCTGAAGACGATGATCCGTCGTCATATAAGTGAAATACCCTTGAGTACGACTTTAAACCCCAATAAAACAAAAAACAAACAAATCGCGCTAAAGGAATTAAGTACCGAGCACAACCATGTTCTGTTCATACCTAGTAATGGACGACAATGAATATCCAGCATATGCCTATCAAGAACATAGAAAGACATACATTCATACATTCATACATACATGTATACATGCAAAAGTGCACAATCAAGGCGGCAAATGATGGATTACCTGTGTTATACAATGAACATAATGCATTTATTGTCACATATTGTTCAACATTATATTGACAGCTCAGTTTTAAACACATAATTTAACTGTTGGTACATATTTAGAAAATGGTTTATTTTTGGCCATAAAGAAGAAAACAAGTGAAAGTTGTTAAACTGTGCAAGCCAAAAACAAAATGGAAGTCTGAGGTAAAACTTTTGAGAGCATGGCGTTTGATTCCGGGAGTTGGATGAATATTATATCTAGTCCTATAGAGTGAACGAAACACATCCCTTGATTCGTGAAGTCTGGTCAACTGCTGGGTTCAATAGCTTTAGTGCAATAAAAGTACAGTCCGCACAATTCTCCTCTGGGAATAAAAGGTGATAGTATCAGTTAAGATTAATATACTCCTTATTATACCAAGTAAATATGTCTAGCCGGTAGATATCTCCACCGGAAATGAAATGGCATGTCCTACTTCTTTCGCTTGCTTTTGACTCCTTTCTCTGATGTTACAAGTGTGCATGAACCCCTTTGGTTTTTCCAATCTTTGCTCATAAAATGCAGCTATTGATATATACAAACTATTTTGTTACAGCCGCTAATTAATTTAGGTAGATTTTCCGCGGATGACCATAAAATGAACTATGTTAAAATAAACCAATCATGACATGTCATTAGAGTGTTTCACATTGTAGTTGTTTATGTTGCATTTATCAAAGAATGTGTGTATCCAACTGGCTGTCTGTTAAATAACGTTTGTATGTATGGGATTTCAGACTACAAAATGTTAATACAGCATTTTGACTGGATATTTAAAAGCGGTCATCCGTGGCAAACCGTCATTGGCCAGATGGCTTTGTGTATGCCCAATTTGGAGACGTGATAAATGTATCTTAAAATGCAAATACATGTATATGTTTTTGATATTATGACAAATTAACAAGACGTTAAGTCAACTAGATGTGTATGTATTGATTTTGTTTATTTAGAATACAAAATAAACCGTATTTTGAAAAAGGTGTATGTTAATCCATTGTAAGTTATTCAAGCAAAATATAAGTAAGTAAAAAGACGAGGCCATTGATATGAAGGTTCAGCATTATAAGTTCCTGGATGGATTCAACCTTAACTAACACATTAATTGAGATTTAAACAAAACAACAATTAGAGATACACGTCGAAAATCTGTTCTTTGCATATGAAAAATAAGATAATAGCCCATGGGTAAAAATGAAACTTATATTTGATAATACTGAAATTCACAGTTAAGAAACGCTGTTGACATTGAAGTACATGTCTCATATTACATCAACACGCTGGTGTGTCTAGACGTATTGTTGTGAGATGTTATTGAAAAGGAAATTCGTCTAGTATAACCAATTTCTGTATTGAATGTAATCTGTCAAATTGAAAGTAATTTCTCGCAGTATTTCTATTTTCACAGAAACAATAAATATATTGATTTTCTAAACCCTATGTTATACAGTTACATAGAAATTGAAAGTAATATCTCGGCAATATGTCCGTCTTCACAGAAACAACAAATATATAGGTTTACAAAACAATACGGTTACGTAGAGTAATGCCATTTATCAAATCCCTATCTATAGGTGGAACAAGCGCTTTAAGTTAATCTGATCTCTACCAATGGACTTTTAGTCTTTGTCTTGCAGAGCCCATATCTGAGTAACATTTTCAAATCAGATTTTAGGGAGACACAAAAATGTTGTATCTGGGATCAAGTCATGGACCCATAAACCACTGAATTTACTTATATCTATTTCATTTGGATGATCACACAAGAGAACTATTACTTTCCAGGTAAAAAGTGGTCTTTTTTTAAGAAAAGCTTGTAAAATACTTTGGTAAGTCCCAGGTGGTTTGACGGTCGTAATCCTTTGTAATAATATATATGTGTATGCATTGTGTTTGGTTCCATCATCTGCCTTGGTAAATCGCAAAGGATGTATAATCACACAATCTTAACCTGTCATATTAACATACATGTGCTTTTTTATCAAGCTAAAAATAAAAACCTGCGGTAATCATTTTCTATGTGTGATGTAAACACCGTGTTTGGTATATATGCCTGCCGCAACCATTGAGATACCAGTATAGTCTTCAACGCATTGAGACATATCCCGATATATAATTAACATTCCTGGAATCGAACATCTTAGATAGAAGTAGATTCTGGTGCCACTGGTACATACTGGTGGGAGCTGTTAGCAAATATAAACTGGATAGTTGTTACAATCCTGAGGCAGCATCCCTATAGCGGCACTTATGTACACATGTATATTAAAATGAAGTCTAAAGACAGTAAAATGGGAGCAATAGGTGGAAGAGAAAAGGTAACTGGTCATTGGGACAGTAATAAAACAATAATGAGAAGATATTGCTAGTTCCAGCATTCCTACCAACACAACATTCATAACGCTTATTGTGGATACGTGAGTATATAAAGGCAGCCTAAAGACATAGAGCTATATAGAAATTAAGTGCAATTAGTGACTGAGAAACGGTACAGCAAAGGTAACGGGTCATTAGAACCGTGATAAAACAATAATGACAACATTTTGCTAGTTCCAACATTCCTACTAGCAAAACCATCATAGCCTCAATTGTGGATATGTGAGTATATCAAGGAAGCCTGAAGACATGCAGCTTTAGGGGAATTAAGTGCAATTAGTAACCGAGGAATACGTTGTGGAATTGGTTGATTTGAATAGCAGTAAGGTAATGCTGGCAAAAAAGCTAGTTCCAAATAGCTAATCTAACAGTTTAAATCCCAAAGGCAAAAATAATCGAATAAATCCCCAAGAAAAAAACATTGTCAGAAGAGTATATTCTACGTAAGGTTTAAAGAATCAATAACTACTCGGAGTTTTACTCTCTATAATGACATAAACAAACGCATGTGTGTCGAATACACCAATCGACGTTTTTAAACGTGTTTCCACTGGTTAAGCTGAGCTTGTCCCAGTGCTTGTGCTGATTGGAGAGGAGATGTCTAGACCGAACCGTGAGACTCAACTGGTCTCACAATGGTCTGTTGGGTCAAGGCTGAGTTATTTCCGGCCTGTGCAGTTAGTTGTTTGTTCAGAGAAACTAGTGAGCTCTCACTTGATAATTGTTAAACATTTTCTAAGAAAGAAAACGTCTAGTTCTAAGAGTTTCCGAGCAACAAGGGAACGTTATCAAGCCCCGCAATTCCGCTACAAGCTCATCTTAATGTGAGCAGTCACTGAACTCGAAAGTAGATTAGCGTTAAAATCATCGTTGGGAAATTCAGATGAAACAGTGCCCGTGGAAACGTGCGTTTCCATAGACAATTTATAGAATGATTTATTATTGCATTTAATCAATTATGCTATTTCCAAAATAACAGTCGTCATATGATTTTAGTTAGTAAAACTTGCGATTCCGTCAAGCAGAATTTGTCATTACATGACTTTGTATTTGCCCCCACATTTGAAACTATTTATGCTTTCTGCTGAAAGGAAGAGATTTTATTTCCTAAAACACTGCAATATTTTAAAATAAAAATGTAACCGGCAATATGTCCCGGAGAGGATGACACCCCATAGTGACTCTAGGTAAAAACTTCTGTCACGAGTGAGTCATTCCGCCACGGCAAATTTAGGTCAGTTTACACACATAATGAATAATATTTCGCAGAGAGGTATAAAAATTGTAGTCCTCAGCTTCCACACAAAAAAATATAGCTTATCTGTGCATAAAAAACTTCACAACAGCCCGTTACTCGGAGTACGATCGAAGTGGTGCTTCCGTCTCGCTGGAATTCATCACTGGATTACGAACCGTATGGGGACTAAATATCAGTGTTTCCATATTATTCATGTCGGCAACTAATATTAATTAACATTGCCAGGTAAATCGTACTTTATATGTACGCCTTCCAGAATACATGTGCAGAACCAGGCAAATCATATGGTCGTAGTTGCTATTCTGAACTGTGTTTTGTTACGTACTAAGTCCGCAGGGTTTATACTCAGTTTAGCAACTCGCCATACAAATATTCACAATGTTGTTCTAGTTCATTAGTTATTCTGATGAACACATGGCGTCAATCATTCAACTCGATGGACACCCCAATAATTGTCAACAAGAAAGTTAATGAAAAGTGATTGATATATCTTTTAAATATTTCTTATCATATACAATGCTAAAAAAATATTTGTATTATTAAAAACAGCTTAACCTTCAATACATATTGGTTATTGAATTAACAAAACGTTTTGAGTGTAAAATCCAACTCGCAGTTAATATGCTGAATATTGATTAGCCAATGCTGTAAGACGTTTCTATTAACAGTCCCCTTAAAGGCCTTATAAACAGTTTACAATCATTTCAGAAAGATTGATTGCCAAAACATTACATGGTATATATTTATTCCAGCTGTGGCTTACGGCGTTGAGGTATCAGACGGCCTAACAAGTGTTGATTGCAGATAATATACGATGTTTCGCTGAAGCAGTTCATTTCACAAAGTTCCTGTTAAATCTGCAGGCTCATATTAGACTTACAATAGATTGTATACTATTTATTTTTATCAGAATATCAGGAGGTTGTGTTGTGGCTTCATTTTAACTGTTTACTTAATAGTTTGACTTGTAAATGTTTTGAATCAGATAGCATATTTATGTTTTGAAGGTAAAATGTCAATATACAGAACCAATTAACAGGCTCTTCATTCTGCCCCTGAAAGCCCTGGATCCAAATATCATAACGTGGAACATTGCTTGTCATCAATTGATGGATGATGCATTAATAATATATAATTTGCTCACCAAAGCATGAATGAAATAAAGTATACTTGGTTGCGTGAATTGTGGATAGTTGCTGAGCCCAATATATCTTGTGTGAATGTATGAAGCTGATTTTATTTCTGCTTTTCCCAGAATCCTCTAGAAAATAAATGAAGATGGGATCAGTTATTGCAAATTCTAACGTTCAGAATGAATCCACACATGAGTCACCAATGACTATCAGAATGGATCCACACATGAGTCACCAATGACTATCAGAATGGATCCACACATGAGTCACCAATGACTATCACCTATGCGACGTCGCTTACCCGCATTCAGGCGGTACGCGGGTAATTCAATTTTGCCCTTATATCCTTGGGCAACTGTTAAAGAGCAACAGGAAGCCGATCTGTCATGGCTTTGTTGTTGCTTCTGGGAGTATTCTGATCTGCTGACCTGCCGTCGTGTATAATTTTAAGTATAAAGGCATTAAACTCAAATCAAATGAGCAAACACATCGACAGGTGATAACTCTGTTTTTGTGATTTGCTGTAACATCTGATAGGCACTCCCGATTTAACCTGTGATCAGGGATAAACTTCCTTTTCTATATACAAGTATCGTTAGGTTCCTAAAGAATAACTTGAAGTATGCAAACGTATGAGAAAATGTATAATGTACATAGGCCTACCTTATAGGATTAAACCAGGAAATGTCTTTATTGTACACTGTAAGTATAAAAGCTATAGCCGGACACTTGTGTAGATAATGGTTCCACGGGGAAATATAAAGCGGCATATTAAAAGATAAAACAGAGTACGTAGCATCTCGCCCGTGGCTTTGTTTTGATGATTTTGTCATAAATAGTTGATAGTGTTCGCGAATAACTGTTCTTTTTTTCTGTTTGCTACATGTGTTTATTCGGGTAGTTGATAGTCAACTTCGTACTCTATGTGACATCACTACTTACAGTGGCCACCGTGATGTCGCTACGTAGTTTACATAGGCTACAGAAAGCATTTCATCACAAATAACACGCACTAAGTTGAACGTGGGAACGAAGCGTTATATATTAAGCCCTCCGCTTCACAAATAATTCTGGAATAACGTTAATCACGGATTTATTGAAATATATATCTACAACTTAACTGCAAGTTGTTGCACTATATATGACAAATGATAAATTGGACCCGCGGTCGTGGTTTAGTGCTAAAGATGTCGACCTACACAACGCTACCCCCCACAATCGCGGGAGTGGCTGTTACGACGTTTCGTCACGGGTGTCCTTCTTGTTTAATCGAGGAACTGTATCAAATGGACAATCCGTCGTCATATAAATAAAATACACTTGAGTACGACGTTATACCCAGATGAAACAAGGACAATTATATGATAAATGTTTTCATTTACAATAGTTAGAGTTAGGTGAAGTAGGATACACACATATGATTTTGTTAACAATACTGACTGTTCACAATAGACATTGCAAACTCCCAAATTAAACTTTAAACAAAATTTTCTCTCCAATATTCAATATATCACATTTTATATTTGTATTGCAAAGAACGACAATTCTGCTCGTCTCCGCCAGGAATCAAACTTTGTCCAGCAGGGCCAGCGCTCTAGACATAGTTATACACAAGGAGATAAAATATAGTGACTTTGAAAAATATTTGACATTAAGAACGAGTCATTAGTGACAATAGTGACACAGTTCGAAAATTGTAACACAACAAAATATCTTATATAACAAAAACATGCTAATGTTTTATTGATCCTTTGATCACCAGATAGTCAGCTCGGATACCCTATTTTCTACTTTGATTCTGATCAGTAAAGTCGATGTTAGTAAATACCATGTCCGTATCTCTACCCACTCAGGATCTGATTAATTAACTAAATCAATCAACACGGCTTTTCAGACTATTCCAGGAGGTCACAGAGGGCCATAATATATCATTTGGGTCTTTCATAAAATTGATAAAGTGCATATCTACAGATGGAAAGGGCGGTTATTTAGTGGAAATTTACCGCTAACCTTTACATAATGTTGCCCATACCAGGGCATACATGTGGAGACATGCAGACTGTACGACAAAATGTATTTCAGAATCATGCTAATATAAACTGGGCAAATCATATATTTTTACATGTCCATTATATACTGTTGTGAGAAAAGTGCGCTTCGTGGCGATAAAGACACGTGATGGAAATAATTAAGATTAATATTTCCGAGAACTGACAATGATATCTTGTCCCCGAAAGCCCATACTAGCCTTATCGTATAAGCATACGGCTATCGTGTACTGTTTAACAGTCTAGCTTATTGGACTTCACTGATCAAAGTTGGAAGAAGCTTCTGTTGCCCTGGTGCTCTCGGATCTAAAGGGGAACAGGAAGCCGATCTGTTTGTGGTGTCTGATTTTCGTCCTGTATTTGTCCCATCTTGTCTTTGTTTGTTGCCAGTGGTACGCGGAATTAAGGAAATCTATTGGCAATCAGTATTTATGTAATTTTCCTAATTGACATAAGTTCAGAACATTGGTGTATCCACAATCTACCCAATCCCTGTATGATGTTTCTAAATACATTCAGAAAGCTTTGTCCATTCCAAAAGGAATTATGTATCAATGCTAGATAGGTATATCCGCTGATTGAGGCTTATTGTTCTGTAACTTTGATATTGTATATGGGTAAACTGTATTATGTATATGTAGATGGGGCGAATGGTTCCAGCGCTAAAGAATGTCTGCTTTTATGTCTACTTCCTGGTTTTTCTCTATCCGTATAGAAAGGCATACTGATAGATCGAGATTGATTTGATCATTATGATAGACAATACTCATTGTAGAAGGTTTTTTTGTGTACGAATAATTGAGACATCCTTGTTAAAAGTGGCTCAAACTGTTTATCCATTTTTTTAATATCATCAATCAAAGAATGAATTTAAACAAAAAATATTCGGAAATTTTATTAAAATAAAATAAATTGAAACTGGAAGCTGTAAAAGTATATTGGTTACTAATATACAGTACTGATGAATCTGTGCTAATTAAGGGCCTTTTTCGTCTTGTTTTTCCAATCAAAGTTACTTAATAAGTTCAATAACTCAGACTACAGGAAAATTGAAGCTAGTCTTTCAGTAAGAAAACAAAATAATTTTACATATGTTTGTACATGTGAGAAGGTAAAGATTAAAGTACAGCTAGAAACATACACAGTAACAATCGCATTTAATAAATAGCATTAGGAAGCTCATTTAATCGATGAATACCATCGAAAAGACCATAAGTTTCTATTTCCAGTACGAGTTTTTTCTCATGTTGTTCACGGTATAATCACGAAGCATGACAGAAGATAATATTCCCGGTTGTTCGTTGCGTAGATAGTGCGAGAGGAGTTCCATGTCTTAAGGCCCTGCAAATTATAAGTCAGTAAAGGCGCATAGTGTCTTGAGCCCTGTTGCTCGAAGCGCTATTTAATTAAAGCCACTATTAGATGACGTCACGCCATGTTGTAGGTCTATCTCTCACTCGCTATTAGCCATTTAATCTGGTGTTAGCGGCTACTCGTTTTTCTTGCAACTGGGCCCAGCCAACTAATTTTGAGAGACGGCGATAAAGGGAAACCCTGACTGCAGTCAAATATCGAGGTAATATATACAAAAAAGTACTAAACCCGTTATCATGTGCGATATTTTCTGATTAAATAGTCTATGGCTTTCTTCCCTAACATCGGGTGACACCTTTATATCTGAGAAATTCCTCAAGGTAGACAGATCTCTGCAAGTATGCCTACGAGTTTAGCGTTAGGATGTAGCAGCCTGGGGCCCGTTCCACAAAAGCGAGTCTAGCCTAAGTTCGTCTTAATTGTTATGGCAATCAGTGCTGAAGGTTATGGCAATTAAGGTCAATTTAGTCTAAGAATACATTGTGGAGCAATGCCCAGATTGTGTTGGAAAGATGTATAGCTCTGACTACAGCTTAACAGTTAAATCTGTAGCTGCATCTCGCTTGAATGATTGACGTATCTGTATGCACCCTTAATACAATCACTCACAGACTGTATTAAATAATACTATGTTGCTTTATTACCAACGTAATGAGGTTAGTTTAAAATATACAGATTGGGAACCCAATTACGTTTGGGTTTTTTACAGTTGGTCAGAGCCCCGCTTTCAACTGAACTTAATTGACCACACATAGGAAACTGTAAACTCGTGTGCGTTCAATTGTTGAGCACTAGCCATGCACTCAACAACTTGACTATACTAGCGCCGATAACAGAAATGGCCTTGGGGATAAATTCATGTGCTAATAAAACAATGGAAGCAACGACGAACAATGTCCTAATTGACGCCATTGTGTGTGTATAAACCGAGCTTATAATAATACCCACGAACTGATATTAACCACATATACAAAGATATAAAACATTCCTGACAGTTTCTAGAATATTTTGCTTCCAATACATCGGAAAACCCAGATGGTTTAACGACAATACATGTAAGTTGTATGTATGAAATTATGTTTGCCTGCTTACCTTAACCTCTTGTGCTATCTCAATCTCAGCCATCATGTAATCGAAGCGATCTGTTTGGTTCCACGATCAGCATACGTGTAATTCTTTATCGAACATTCTATATGCCACCAAGACAAAACATGAAATGGTTAAGTCAAGGTTATGATTACCCATGCATGTATGTTGCAAACGTTCGCTCTGGTATATATGCATCTGACTTATAGTGCTGTTTGTGTTTTGTCCATTTAGATAGACCTGCATGTAAAGCCGAAATAAGGCATGGTGACAGTCACTCGATAACATGTCCTTTGAAATCTATAATGAGCTAAAACTATACACGGAGGAGTAAGACCCAACACTCAAATACATTATACTAGAGGCACATACTTGCTTTCTATTTGAGTTACCTCTTACAGGTATATATATCAATGTAACTGGCAGTCGTATTGCGTATAACATAAGCGACACATATTTGCAGAAATACAGTGTTTCTATGAAGATCAATACATGGGAAATGTATTGTTATATAGTGTGTCAACGTCAATTGTAAAAAAGAATGTGCTAGCTGACATTCACTTGATCCTGTTGACATGCCTACAACCAAAAGCATCAGAATATCTCGTCAGTGTTCGTCAATTGATATAGGCAGCCTGTAGGCAGCTATCCGGGATCAAACGCAATTGATAACAGAGCAATAGCTCTACGTAATATTGGAAAGAGCATTAGTAAAAACAATACCGACAAAAACAGCCCGTTCGTAATAGCTGCTTCAAATATTGGATAATTAAATTTGCTATACTAATATAATAAGCCACATTAACTGCGGCACAACAAATTCCACGCCACTCCTGGATGCATTTAGGAATTTACACACATCTGTATATACTTGGGGTCGTTAGACCAATTTGATTCCAAATTATCAAGGAAACGTTTTATGGATAAGTAGGAGCACTGAACATGGCTGTATTACAATGCAAATAATCAAACTAAAAGGTACAGTTGGAGAATTGATAAAGATGTACACACTAAAAGTTTACTCGTAACGTTCTCAAGAACCTTATCGGGCCCGCGGCCGTGGCGTAGCGGTTAGCGAGGGCGCTTTCTAATGCCTATTTCGATGTACCGTTCACGGGATCGAGTCCGTCTGTCGACCCGCAGGTATATGAGTGAGTCACAAGATGTGGCTCCGGCAATCGCGGGGGTGGTTTTTACGAGGTCCAACAACAGTTGAACAAGATAAAATGGAATGGCTGATAATTTGGACTGACACTCCCGATACAGTAAATATAGGTATCCATGTAAAGACTACGGAAACGGATAATCTAGTGCATATTTTATATAACAAGATATAAATATACTATACTACTCCCACCATTCCGATACAAGCTTATTGATCTAACGTCAGTTTAGGATTAGATTATACGCACAGCCTTTAAATAAAGGTAAATATATTCCAACTACAATTGATTAAAAATTAGGCTAGTTCTTACGAAGCCAACATTCAATTTTGACTATATTGCTGATTACAATGTTTATTCTGTTTAATTTTCTTTAAGAGAACATAGACATATGATGAAGCAAACAGGTCTAGTAATGGGGATTTTGTGTTAACAGAACGGATCTCCGGCCGTTTGTTATCGTTTACATATATCTATTGCATTGCTCAAGTCACATAAATAAGTTTGGTCAAGTATTTAGCCATGCGTTTTGCATGTGCTCTGTTAATATTCGGATTGTATGCAATAAGTCTAACCGCTTTGTCACAATGAGGAGCATATTGCCAACACAATGCACAGCTTAACTAATTTCAGTCACAGTTAGTGGGATACTTTAAGTATTTAAATAATTCATTGTATGAACCCTGTTTTCTGAGAGATATTTCTGTTGCTAAACATAGCATATTGTTGATTCTTCCATGCAATAGTACTGTTGTAGAACAAAACAGAAATAGTAGTGAAAGCTGCGTACATGGGCAGTGTGCTTAAACGGCCAGATTGTGTCTTAATTATAGGAAAAAAAATTGCAAACGATATTTTTTTAGTACGTATGGGAAGCACTAAATAAATGAAGAATTTATTGTGTTCGCGAAAACGAAAATTGTCGCTAACGAGACAAATGCCAAATAAGAAAATTTCAATCATATATGAAGCGGAAGGTGTGTGGG
>JAVFBX010181380.1:0-14471 GCA_034783855.1 Mopalia kennerleyi
CATTTCATGACAAATGCTTGGCTAAATGTTTATTGACGGTTAGGTTTATAACTTTTCAAACATCTTTTGTTTTGTCCTATTTTCTGTGATGCACAGTTACTTTTTTCCATACGTATATGTCAATTCTAAAGCTTTTGCGATGGTACAAGAGTCTAGTGAGCTTTGTATTGGGTTTAGTATTAACCCTAACCCGGAACTCAAAAATTCGCGTATATCTTACATGACAGATAGGCCTGAATTGTGGGAAAATCGTATGGGGTTTAAAGGAAAATCAGGGTTTGGATGTATACGGAAATATGGACTTATAAGTCTGCTGTTGTCTCCATTCATCTTATCTCCTTTCTATAGTGTGAAGTATTTCGCACGGATTACTTCTTTGTGTACAATACGACTGCATCTCTGTCATTACATCGGTTAAATCCATTAATACTTCGCCTGCAAAGTTGTGAAACTGAATGCAGTGTTCTAAGACAAGGAAAACATTGTTTCTCTACATTCACAAACTTGGTGGAGGTCCTGTGTTATCATCTTCCCGAGGCAAGGTGTGTCCTGACGTGATTTTGTGGAAACCTCGGACCTGCCTCGAGAAGATGTGGTTCATAGGATTGTTTTAAATCATGTGTCCAAATGGGACTTCTGTATCTGTTAATAGTATAACAAAACTTCTAAGCTTGCAGAGAAAAATTGAATTCGCAACATCGGCAGATTTTAAACAAAATAACTCGTATCCCGAATTGTTTTCCAATGTATTTTATTTAGGTTTACATGACATTACGCTAAGACACACAGTAATACATTTTCTGTGGAAGAGTTTGATACATATTCAACCAGTTATCCGAAATGATCACTTAGGTTTTCAATACTGGAGGGCTGACTTCTAAATTAAACAAAATAGAACATGGTGGAAAACAAGATCTGATGAGGTTTGTAAAGTGTAGACAAACTGAATAATACTGAACAACATTGCACGTTCGATTGGAATAATTACAGCCGGGAACCACACAGAAGCCTTAATCACAATTATCAATTTCACTACAGTTACAAAGATATGTACATTTGATGACAATTCCTGTTGATGAAACTGAAATATTAATGACTACTTGAACATTAATGAACATAAACAACGAATGTCCGGTTAATATCAGGAATCCTATAGTTGAAGATGTTTTAAAGCCATTGCAAACGATCAAAGATGTTTGTTTTTTTAACACTGATCAAAGATGTTGTATTTAACAATCAGAGTTTATAGCGAACAAACCTTGAACGGATTTTGAAAGGCTTACACATAAGTTCTCTTTTATAAGTTTAGAAATTATCTTGGCTACGAGATTTCTCTCCTGTATATGTGAAACGCTATACAAAACACCATACCGATGAGAAATGAATCCTTTTTCCCTGAGGCTGAAAGCTGCTGAGAAACTGAAAACGAAAACGAAAATATTTATCCGTTTGTGAAGCCAATGTTTTCTGAATAAATTTTAACAAAATACTTTTTTGCACTTTCTTTTAACATGTAAGCCATCCCATTATACCCAGATAGTGTGGAAGTCAAGAATTTCGCGTATGATTTTGGCACGAGTAACGCATGGAGGCTCCGAAAGTTACCAGAATTTCTGCAAGATTTTCGCCATACTTGTTAAACTCAATAATGCTCCATCTAAAGGTTAGTATATATGTCCTGAGTAGAACATAAACTTTTAGTTTAACAAATACAGAGTATTAATTCGGCCGGGATTTACCTTTAGAGAGTTGGTCTGACGTGGGTATCTTCACAGTGGAGTTAGCCACATGTATCCCTTTCACTCTCTGAGCATAGACAGAGTAGGAATCCCGTCGTCGATTGTGGCAGATTAAAGGATTATTCCGTCTGGGGGAAATAATGTAATATGTTCATCATACATAATGAGAATTGATTTTATGCAACAGAGTTAGTAAGTAGTTATTCTTGAAAACTACCAGCAAGTCGAACACAGTGTGTGCAGAAAGCCACCTAAAAGAGATGTTACAAGAGACTATGGTAAAGACCACTCAAGAGAAGCTGTCAGAGACTGGGACACTGACACAGACCTCTCAAGAGAACCTGCCAGAGACTGGGGCACATACCTCTCAAGAGAGCCTGCCAGAGACTGGGGCACAGGCCACTCAAGGGAACCTGTCAGAGACTGGGGCACAGACCTCTCAAGAGAACCTGTCAGAGATTGGGGCGCAGACCTCTCAAGGGAACCTGCCAGAGACTGGGGCACAGACCTCTCAAGAGAACCTGTTAGAGACTGGGGCACAGACCTCTCAAGGGAAACTGTCAGAGACTGGGGCACAGACCTCTCTAGAGAAGCTATCAGACTGGGAGACAGATTTAAGACCACTCTAGAGATGCTACCTAAGGTCGGAACAGACTCCTCTAGAGAAGATATTAGAAACTGGCACACAGACCTCTCTAGGGAATCTATTCGAAACTTGTGTACCGACTTCTCTAGAGAAGCTATTAGAGACTGGGACACAGACTTCAGACCACTTGGAGATGCTGTCAAAAACTGGGACATAGACCTCTCTAGAGAAGTTATCAGAAACTGGGGCAGATACATCTAGATAGAGATGACATCAGAGACTGGGTGGCAGACTTAAGGCCACTCAAGAGATGCTACCAAAGACTGGCACACAGACCTCTCTAGAGAAGCTATCAGATACTGGGGCACAAACTTCAGACCTCTCTAGAGAAGCTATCAGATACTGGGGCACAAACTTCAGACCTCTTTAGAGAAGTTATCAGGGACTGGGATAGAGACTTCAGACCTCTCTAGAGATGCTACCAAGACAGGGATGAACTCCTCTACAGAACTTATCAGAAACTGGGACAGAGACCTCTCCAGAGAAGACACCAGAGACTGGGATACAGACTTTAGACCACTTGGAGATGATACCAAAGTCTGTGACACAGACTTATCTAGAGAAGCTAGACTATAGACCACTTAAGAGAAGCTACCAGGGACTGGGGTATAGACTTCAGACTAATCCAGAGAAGCTACCAATACCAGATACTGGAACACAAACTTTAGACCACTTAGAGATGCTACCAGGGACTGTGGTTCACAGTTCAGACCTATCTAAACTAGTGAGTATAAGCATCTAAAGGTTCATCATAATTCATAAATATAGTAATAATGTTAAGGTCAAGCTGAAACAGACAGTAAATAGTTCTCACAAGACCAGCCAACAATCAAACCAAATGTTAACACTGACAAACATCCCCAAGTTAGTTAGAAGCCTGTTCACTAACTCTTCAGTGTAACATGCAACGTTTACTGCCTGTTATTTGTGACTTGTGAATTGTCGACTGATGTGAAGAAGAAATGTTTTTTCATAGTCGATTTCTTCTTAAAAAAAATAAGAAATAAGTATGTAATGATTTGACTGGAGTGAATGAGACTGAGATGTAGATTCCAATAACTACGGAAGGCGATTAGGCTGGGTCATAAACTCGCGAGAAACTACCACATATCGGTATGTCTATAACCTTATTTCATAGGTTACTAAATACAAAGAAATCTCAAGAGCAGTTCCATGCAACGTTTATGCTTCCATATCTTTCAATCAATATCAAGATTAACATACCTTCTGGGGTCGACTATTCTATAAATACCTCCGTTAGGTATTCCAGATCTTGAGGACTCTGAGGAGAGCATAAAGATCTCACCTGTAAAGGGAAACATGATCATAAATACAAAAACAATTTCGTGATGTGCTACGAAAATTGAATCATCGTGATACCGAGAGTTCTGGTGTTAAAATACAGTGTTGTTGTTATATTGTCTTATTTTAGGTCAATAATTCCATCGATTGATAACCATACGTACCATACATTCATCAACCGACCACACCAAAAGTTTATCTTCATTATCATGGCAAACAATTTCGAGGGTATCTTGTCTGTATGGTCATCAAGTTCAACTAAAGTTACGATCGCTTTGGTTTTGAGGGACAATATAACCATGCTAGGTTATATAGGTTATATCAGGCATTCCGACAACAAAGTTCTTACCAGCCGAGTCCAATCCAAAAGCTAAAATCCATCGTCCATACTCAGAATGGAGACCATTTTTACAATATTCCGGACCGCACATGTCGATCTGTCTGTTTTCCCATTGGCCACTATTAGGATTCTCCTCCAACCGAAACAACTTCCTATGAAAAAAATCCCAACAGAAAGACAAAGTTTAAAGAGACGATGCGTTGTGTCATGGAGTGTATTGTGGTACTAGACATAAATTGAATTCTTCTCGACTCGAATATTATTTAGGGGATGTCGATACTGCGCGTTCATTGCTTAAATATAGAGATTCAACAGCGGATATAACTTCATGAAAATTCTTTTTAACGTTTGCAAGATATCTACATCATATTTTGCACACTTAAAATACTCAGTAGAGCCACCATTGAGTTGACTGTTTCTGTATTGTACTTTGGCGATTGGTGGCAACCAATAATTATAGCTACAGTTCCCTGCGTGTTGTTTGTCTTCTGTCAACTGCCCAGCTTACACGTTACAACTTACAACATATATAAATACATAATATATAGCTTATAGAAATAATATATAGCTTATACTCACCCGGTCCAGTAATCCCATATATATATATATAAATACATAATATAGCTTTTACTCACCCGGTCCAGTAATCCCCATATATATAATGTCCATCCAGGTTGGGATGGTCACAGCCTCTGTAGAAATGACCGCCAGTCACAGACTTCCCCACACTGTGGGGATATGCATATATTGGCAACTCCTCGGGGCCTGTCCGAAATATGGCCACACAAAGGTTTATGATCAGAAATCTATTAAATACTATTGTAAATTCCATCGTGAAAAATAGAACTTTAATGCTGCTGCAAAGGTTTTATTCTTCAAAACCTTTATCAGAATCACATTAACAGCATGCTGTTTTACATTTCGCAGTGCACCCGTTAAAGAAATGAAACATGTTTCTGCTACCAGCGACTTTTTTTTATGTTTGTTCGGTCAAACTGTTCGTTTAAAGATAAAAAGTCAAAGCAAATTGTGTTTGATTTGAAATTCACAATTGCTTATGATATTCAGGGTGGAGTTTCAGTTTCACTGTATCAACTTCGATCTTTCCTGGCCCTAAAGGAATAAAATTAGGTGTTGATCTAATAATTTGGCTTTATTTTAAAAAAAATAATAATAACCCCTTTCTTTGCGTGTCGCCATTAAGTTTGTTCTTGTACTTTTTCTCTAATTGAATTTTCCAAATTGACTATAAACACAGTTTCTAAAGTTAGTTTGGCGGTTTCCGCCATATAGTCGATAGTCATCATTGACAATGAATAAGTTTAGATGGCGCGATTCTGGACACCATTAATTGCTCCCATCACGATTCCCTGATCTCACCGATATATTTGCAGCCACGTGCTATTTTTTGTGTCGGAATACAAGTAGTAACTTTACTTTTAGTTCAGGCTTACTAACCAATACTCACCAATTTGGCCACATTGCTCTTCATCGTAACAAGCAAAGCCTTCTCGAGCTCTCCACCCGTAGTTAGCTCCCTTTTTAAGAAGGTCCAGCTCTTCGAAAGCTGATTGGCCGACGTCAGCACATATAATTCTCCCCTTACCATAACCTGTTACATTTCATAAAGAAATCAAAGATTATGTTTTAGTTCAGTTGTCTATATACTGCGGATATTGCTTGTTAATGGTAATAACCCAATCAGACATGATTCCAACTGACATGTTAATGGTAATAACCCAATTAGACATGATTCCAATTGGCATGGTAATGGAAATAACCCAATCAGACATGATTTCAACGGAAATAACCCAATTTGATATGATTCCAACCTGGAATGACAATATTTATGTATATTGTTATTGTTATCCCAGTTCCAACTGACATGAGAGTCTAGTCGGCCTACCGTACCTTGTTTTAAACATTTGCAATAGAATCCCACAATAAACCCTAAATCCGCTCCCCAGTTTTACGTTTTACTCAGTTCCCCAAACTAGTAAACCTGTAACTTTATTCCCGATATATCTGTATTTTTTACTCTGTTTACGGCATACCTGTATCTTGTTTCTAACCCAAGCTCCAGCTAGGATCATATTATATCTTTAGCTCAATTCCCCATATATCGGTTTCGGATATACTTGTCATTTTACTGCAGTAAGAATCCAATAATATCTGTCACATTTTCCTCGGATCCTTATATTTTAAAATCAATTTATCTGAAATTTGGTTCTGATCATACTAATTTCCTTTATCCCAATTCCCGGACATATGTCTGTAACGAGACTACTTATATACCTGCAAACCAGTCTTGTTTCATTTTTTGACAAGAGATTCGTCCTCGTGGATTGCCTGTCAACATGGGTGTTCAATTCTCTACCAAGTCGGCGAGGGACTTATACCAGCCTGGTTGGTAAGTAGCTCCAAGTTACTTAACCAATAACCATGGTACAAGATTGTCTTACGCACTGATCCATGAAATGGCTTCCTAAAGGCAGGAGCAGTAGGCATCTACTGATGGACCGCTTTGCTTATTTATTACCTGAAACCATTTCCCTTTGAAGGCATTTAACCAGAACAATTTTTTAAGATGTGGCTGTTACTGTCAAGCAGTCTCCAGACCATTTAACAGTGCACCCAGTTTGTTAGTTGTTTACCTTCCGTGGTTGTTGTGTTCAGCACAACAGATAGCCAGCAGTGTGCATTTCAAGTGAAAACGTCAAACTGGGGGACCAGTAACTTTAATCAATTCGCCTGTAAATCGTGGTAACCCATATATCTGTAACTCATTTCTCAATTTACCTGAGATTTGGTTACCAATATATCTGTACCTCAGTTCTAAATTTACCCGTGACTCGGTTTCCAATAAGCCTGTAACTCACGGTTACCAATATAGCCTATCTTTAGCTCAGTTCTCAATTTAGCGTTGACTAGGTTTCCAATAAGTCTGTAACTCACGGTTACCAATATAACTTAAGCTCAATTTACCCGTGGCTCGGTTTCCAGTGTCCTTCCCACACCTCCACATGTTCCTACATCCATAAGCGTATATTTCTGGTCTGACCCCCAGTCTCTCCACAAACGGGTTGTCTCTAGGGATAGCATAAGGTGGTATCCGGCCACTCGAATCTGACACTGGCTGAGTATCCACATCTATCCGCAACATCTTACCATACAATGCAGTACTGAGTTAAGACAAAATGTTGATGATAGCGAATTAAGAAGGCCAGAATAGTATAGAGCCACCCTGGTTCCATAGAACAATCCTCTTTTCTAAAGAACTCTCAAAGAACCATTATGTCTAAGACTGTATACAAGTCTAGTTTGTCCAGGTTTGATTTTCTATCTGGGAGTTTTTTTGAATCCCGACACAGTTAATTGTTTAAGATCTGATTTTGAGAAGGAGTTCAATCCACTGAACTTCTGCAAAAACATATTGAACGTAATATTTTTAGTATAGAACGTTTTGGCGTTACACTCTTGACGGACAGAGAGACAAAAAGTGCATGGCCTTACCCTGACTTCAACTATCTCGTTTTCTTCTTTGAACACTTTTGGGTTAGACCGACATATAAAATGACCACTTGACGTCCATTTTCATGTCAAAATCAATCATTTCTCAGCAGTACCACACTCTTTTTAAAATGTCTTCCGCGGTAATTAGGTCATGCGCATTTAACGTAATTCAGTATTCAGAGGCAGACCGTATTTCCAGAGTTTTGGTACAGCTGCACCTCGTATACTATATAGCCTATATAAGATACGTATTAGCATCTAATAGGGCTCTGGCCCCTGAGTGAGACGTCAGATTGAGTCTGTGTCAATATCTGGCCATGGACTATGTGGCCGATAACAAGTATCAATGGTATATATAGTCATCGCTATTCAGTGTATATTAGTATCTCCCCAGTCTGTAACGCTGCAGTGGCTTTACTTACAGGTTTTGTGAGTTGTTATCAGGATCCCCGGCAGAACCACCGTCACCAATTGAGATATACAGATAGCCGTCGTCTCCGAAGAACAGCTAAAACAAACAAACATCACAAAACTTGGTTACATCCTTATAAGATACTAGGTGCCCGGTGTTTATTCTGTTAGAAACACCAGACGAGCACTGCTCGTCATCCAGTAAACATTGAAGAGTAAGGCAAACTACTTGTACTTATTACCTTACGATTAAAGTAATCTGGTTTTTTGAATGATCAAGAATATCACAAGAATGTCATTACAGATAGTTAATATCAATAGTATACTATAGTTGAAACTATTCGGCAGGTTGATACCTGTATAAGAGTCTGTCATTCAAAATTTGCCTTCATGCATCACCAACAAATACAGATACAGTGGACTGAGTGGTCTATAGTGAAATAATGCAATTTATCCGGAGATATTTGCTTGTACGGTATTTGCTCGTCTGGTCATTTGCTCCTGTGAGACAATTGTTCTTCTCTAACCTTTGCCACCGTGACACTTAAGCTGAGACAATTCCTTAGTGAGATAAATGTTCTGGAGACATTTTACGGCATTTACTCTTGCGACATGTATTCCTGCGAAAAATTCCCCGAAATTTAGTCCTGTGACATTTATTGAGCACTGTGACATTTGCCGCTGACGCAGTGCTGCGAGAATAAATTGTAGGTGATAAAGTGAAAGATGTAGCTATGATATAATTATCTACAATTCTGACATTCAGATAAATATCTTTAGCGTTTAACACCAGCTAGTTTTCGCTCAGACCGAGTTCGATAATAGATTGTTAAAAGCCTTGAATCGTATTCCTAAAAATGGCGATTTGGTGGCAGATATACATTGTGACAAGAGGTATCTAAATGCGAGTTGAAAAAAATATTTGTGAAATAATTTGTATTAGCATAACGAAATGTTCCTAATTATAAGAGGAAAGTGAACGGACAGTTCAACTAATTGCCTGAAGAAATCTGATATTTTCAAATAGCTGTAAACTCTAAGACAAATATGGCTCTTATGGAACCCTTGGAGTTTTTTCCGTCATGGCTCTGGTGGAACCATTTATGGTTTTGTACGGAATCATCATTGCAACTGTTCCAAGTATTTCTCCCGTTCTTATTATATCAAAGAACAATATGTATGGTTCCATCTTTTCTAAAAAACCGTTTTTGCCGTATGGTTCCTTACAAATGTTTCCATCTTTTCTATAGAACCGTCAAACAACCATTATTTCTAAGTGTAAAGTTAGGTATTCAGAAAAGCCACTATCCCTACATTAGTGATTGGGGTTATCTGATTTTACCCAAATTTGAATTGTTTTCTCTTCTTTAAATAGTATCGTGAAAATCGTCATGAGACAAAATGTCACCCGAGCAAAATGGTTTTGGATCAAACGACACCACGGAGAGCAATTGTTGTGTTTTTCGGACCATGTCACCGGAGCAACTGTCTTTTTTGGGGGGTGAGTAATAATCAGTGGAGCAAATATTGCCGGAGCTAATGTCGGTTTACCTTTGTTGCCGGAACTATTGTCGGTTTGCAGGTGTTGCCGGAACTATTGTCAATTTATCGGTGTTGCGGGAGCTATTGTCGGTTTACCGGTATCGACGGAATTTTCTAATGGCGGTTAAATGTCAGACACTTGACTTCACATATTTCTTCGCTACAATTTTGTACCCCAAAATATTATCAATATGTTGTCAAAGGTCAATTCATAGAAATCGTTTCATTCGGTAATCCATAAATAAAATGTATTGAACACAATCTAATTTGAAAACGACAGAAACATGACCGTACCCCTCCACCATTGTGGTTGTCGTAGAATTGATCTATTTCTAGAAGGACTCTTTCAGAGCGTGTATCGGCTTTGTTTGGATTCCATGGTAACACGGTGAACTCACTGATGCGGGTTTTCATACCGGCATTGCCCCTGGTCATGTAAAACACGAAAAATCTAGAATTAATCCTGAAGTGAGGATGAAATGCCAGTCCGAGAAGTCCTCGTTCGTCGCCTCTCTGTCTACCTACGTCCACGGTCTCCGTTATGTCAAGGAAGGGTTCGGCTAGTCTAATCTTTGAGCCTTCGTATATTATAGTAATAACCCCTTCCTGTTCACCTATAAACAGACGGCCGCTACCATCGTCTGGGAATTCCATGATCAAAGGATTCTTAAAATTGTCCGCAAATGTTTCTAGACAGAGACAGCCTTCTGAGTTAACTGTCGTGAAATGTATCCTTTCGTTTAACATGGGATTGCTGAGGAGTTCAGGGAAACAATAGTCCGTATCCGTCAGGTTCACTTTAGAACAGAACAGGTCCTCGGAAGGAATTGAATGAATGAGCTCAGCATCTCCGCTGATGTATACAGCGAGAACAAACAGGGCCTCTTGACACTCGCGGTGTACCATTCGACAGTACTGCTCACAGAGACCAGGGAATGTTCGACTTGGCTGCGGTCCCTCGCCGTCATAAATGTGAGCGGCATATGGGGAGCATGGCTGACATAAAATCTCCCGAATATAGGAACTACAATGCCATAGATTCCTGTCCGCTAATTCCCGGGCTATGTTCATGTAATTATGGGCTAGAGTGGAATCCTCCGCATATGTACAACAGCCGAAGTCTCTGTATTGTGGACAAAAAGGTTGCGACTGTTCTGAAGCGAATGGAGGTTTAAAATCCAAACATTGTGGGTGACCTATTACCATGGAATAATGAACTGTTGAAATCCCACATATTAGAATTACTAATCGTAAATGATCTTGGAACTCCATAGTTAAAAAAAACACAACTGTTTAAAACTGTCCGGAGCACCAAAGTTCTGATGTAAGTTCCCAATGTACAGCCCAGCTGGTATTGGCTACCAGAACACGCTGCTCTATTATGCTACAGTTCTCCGGTGCTAAGCTCTGATTGAGTGTTTAAAGTAACCTAATAGCGCGTCTGTAATCTGTCGTAGGCATCACCTCTCTGGCTCTTATCAACACACCCAGTAGTTAAGCTTCAAACCCTGCCTTGTAAACACACCAGCTGGCCACCAATACACATCTATCATAAACACAATAAAAATACATATATCACGTGGGATGCAGCACAAGAACTAACATAGAGAAACGATTTAGCATAACAAATATAGAAAGTTCGAATTCTTTTTCTCCCTTCATTTATTAAAATATACATAGTTGTTAATAGTTAAACGTATAAATCAATGTTGAGGGCTGACTATAAATGCTCAAGATAAAGTTTTGAAGTTATACTATTTAAACACTATATACATCAACTGTAGCCTACTGGGTAATATAGGTGTTTAATATGGATGCGTGTCACGGTTAGTTTCATATCACAATTACTATAATATGTTCCTTTAATCGGAATATTTGGAATGTTATATTAAATACAATGCACAGAAATAATCGTTTGCTTGTCTCCGCCGGGATTTGCACCCAGGTTTCGGGTAGCAGGGCGCCAGCACTTTGTTAAATACGTTGTTACATTTAAAGAACACTTTTCGTCGCCACAATTTTATGTTAGTCGAAATGACGAATTTAACCGTGAGGTTATCTCCAACGCACCAGTTACCCTTAACGTACCAGCGATAGTTTGTGGTTTAATCATACATATATCTTTAAGATGTCCGTGCCTTGGAGCAGAAGACTCTTCTACCCAAAATATTCAGTTGCGGCATTGGGGTATAACACTGGGAAAACACAATAGCATGCCATGCCGTGTCAGCCACAAGCATAGGGAAATGTTCACTTCGTACATCCCCCCCCCCCCCCCTCGTTCAGCATATCAAACATGGTGAAAGTTTACCTGTTGGAGTTATAAAATGCGTCCACAGACGGTCAGTCCTCTACAGGTATATGTTTGCCAAATAAAAACCAGTTGTATGATCTATTTCAAGTGTTAAGTGGTTCTCATCCAACTGAATATGTAGCAGTCGCACATCCATTGTTTTTTAGGGAACTTGAGGAATGTCCACACGTATACAATAATGCTATTGATCTTGTTTAAGTGGATAGAGCTGTTATCATCATTCTTTAAAGTCGAACAGGATTTTGTCCACTCCCACAATAGTATTTACATAATAAGAGAACAAGACTATAGCATTAAGCCCTGAGGCCACATTGACTTTCACTGTAGACCATGTATTGCTTTTACTGCATGAAGGGAGGTATATAGTCTTTTTATTTCTTAGAGGGGACTTTGATGAACTGAACATCGTACAAACTTAATATTTGGCATAGTAACTATATATTACACCTGATGACGATACAGACATTTGTAGCGAAACGTTGTGTTCTGTCACAATACAAGAAGAAGTTATCCAGAATTTATATTTCTAAAAAGCAATCAAACTGGCACAGGGATGTGGATTAATTAAAATCGATGAATCATCTTATGTTCTAGATAACTCCCCGAGACAAGTTTCTTAATAAACCTTACTCTCGAGTTGTGTTATGTGTAACCTACAGACATCATGAGAAACGGAAATGACCATTAATATGGTGTACAAAGTATTGTTCAAAATGCATAGCCAACAAAATATTCGGTATGGTTTATGACAACTTCTCGAGAAAAGGTGTTTTCTGACGTGAAACTCTATTCTATTTATGACATAACTTCGTGGAGACATCAGACTTACCTATGGGGAAGATGGGGTTAGGAATAAATCAGCCTTCAAATAAGTGTTTCAGAGATTTTATATTATATATATATGTGGATAAAACATCCAAAAAACGAATATCGAAGAATCTATATTAAACAAACCGTATAAAAAAACTAAATTTTTTCCTATTTTGGAATGGTATTGTTTGTGAGTAAAAATTTTAATATGTTTGAAGTTACGACAATTCAGATACTGAAAATTTGGATATCATCGAGATAGATGATGTACATTATTGTAACAAAAAGTAGTCCGGCGAGATGAGATATGTAACAATGAACTAGAAAATGAATGCATTTTATAATTATAATACTATAGCCAGATTAATCCGATCTGAAACAAAAATACTTAAAAATATATTTGACCCTGGGCTCCAGCTTATACAAGTCAAACTTTAGGTATGGCTTTAAGCTTAGATAACATATATAATCTCAGTTCACAAATGAATCAGCTATAAATCGTTCATTGTTTTGTTTATGGAATATTCTCATCTTTTATTTAATACAACTCGAGATTAAGGTTAATTAAGAAACTTTGTCAGTTATCTAGAACATTTATAAGATGATTCATCGATTTTAATTAATCTACATCCATGTGCCAGTGTGATTGCTTTTAGAAATATAGATATATATCATTCTTATTTGGATCATTACTATAGAGTTTGTATTTGCTACGCTTTGGGTTCATATCTCGTTCTCGAATAAAGATTATATTTACTTTATTGAATATTAACATTTACGAAGAAAGGTGATACGGTATATATCAGTTCACTACATGGGTAATGCAACAACTATATCAGATCGGTACATAGACCCTATCGATACGCTGTTAGTGATCTGTGCCAACACATGTTTCTGTAACTGGTATTGTTGTGAAAGAATAATTAAAAAGGACCCTATATGTGTATTATTGTGACTGCTTTCTGTTTCCAATTATTGTTAAAACATGATTCAGTTTGTATATGACCACACTATTTGGGGGTATATCAAAATGTGCCTTGTTACAACTGCTATTGTACCAAAACAATGTCCCATATTTATTTTAATAAAATTTTAAGCAAAATATATACAGTGCTCTATTATCTTAAAAGAGAGTTTCTGAATGAACTATACCATTTCTGAAAATATCGGAATAAGTTTGGTAAAAGTTGCGGTCAGGGAATAGAGCCTACATCTACATGCATATACTTACCCATGCAGTGACCACACAACTCTTCATGTATAGGAAGAAATGTTACAATGTATGCTTTTCTTTCAAACAAATTCTAGCCCCCTGCATGCGTCTTGTGTGTCATGTATACGCAAATGAAAACGTATAAAGCCAAGGAGTATTCGGAGAACAAACACCTCTTTGTTTATGTCGTCCCACTGACGTTCTTCAACAACTTTATCCGAAAGATCATCCAACTGTCTTCATCTAACTCAACAGAGAAAACTTGACCTGCTCTAAGTATAGTATTATTTTAGGATATATTAATATTCACTTTCTTAAAGACAAAAAAAAAATTATTCACTGCTTTAAGTAAATGATTTAAATTGGGAATGACTTTCCACGACCACAGATCTGTTGTTTGATAGACCTGTTTTGTATTCTTTGTCAAAACCCTCTGGCCAGATTAGCTAGGATGAAAATAATTTGCACTTCTCAACACACCGACAGTCAATTTACATGTATGTATTAGTGGAAATATAGGGTAAGAATATCTTCCAGTGACATTTAGCATAATGGAGATCCCCTTCCATAAAATGCACCCTCGCAAGCAGATTGTTTTGGACAATACGTGCTTCTTTAAGCAGCAAAGACGATAAATAGTT
>JAVFBX010181391.1:0-14471 GCA_034783855.1 Mopalia kennerleyi
ATTCTTTCAAAAGAAACGAAGTCGATATTGGTAATTTTTTAGACAAAATGAGTCTAGCTCCTTGTTTTTGTAATTTGTGTCCCATTTACTCATTGGCTCAAATGCCATAATGCAATAGATTTTTAAAAATTGTCAATCTGGACATACATGTAGATGGGTGGCAGTATACGATAATAATATTGCTTTTTATAAATCCACATTTCTATTTAAAAAATTAAAAATTCAAATCATGGGTTATCTTGAAAACTTTACAGGAATAATTTGTATTTTATGCTACATGTGAGAAACATTTCAGTACAGGAGCCACTTGTACGACAATAAAAGTTAGTATGATTTTTTTCACCTATAATTTAATATGATGAAATTTTATCGTACGATATATATTTTTTTTTATCGTACAATATTTTGTTAAAGTAGCCCCTGGCCAGAATGTCAATTAAAATAATGACACAAAATGGTAAAGATGGCACGTATACATTATTCATTAGTTCAATGATGTCGCCAAGCGTGACCATGCAACACTTTTATCCTCTGCCATGACCTACATGTGTCCATAGGTTACATTTTTGGGGGACAAGATAGATTTTTACTGAGGTTGTCCACTCGAGCTAGACAAGAAAAAGTTTTTAAAAGCTAGAAAGATGTTTTATGTCTGGTCAGAATGGGTAAACGAAAACAAAGATGAATAGGAACAAGCTAACAACCCGAACTAAACGTTTTGGTTATCCCGACGACACACAGAAGAAATAGTAATGTTAAGGCCAAGTCATCCTTGGCTTAAACTGGTATATTTTGGTGTCTACATGTCAGCTTCCTTATCCCCAATACAGAATTAGTTTCAGTTTCAAAAGTTCTGTTAACCTAACAAAATTCTGTCAAGAAAAGATCATTTACAAAAGATGTTGCCGCTGCAGAAGCTCTTTTTCTTTATCTGTATTTGAACAACAGGAAGTTATAGTCAGAGGCTATAGCCAGAAATCAGAAGTAGGGTGTCCAAAATGGTCATTTTGCTTCACTTTTCAAATAACTGGGCGTCCAATTTTGACAGTTCTCTTATCTCCTGCATGTTAAAATCTCTTAAAACAGGGTGTCCAAATTAGGCAATTGATCACTTCAGGGCGTCCACTTGGACGGGTGGACGGGTGTCTGCCTAAGCCCTTGATGTAAATATACATTTAGATGCTAAATTGCGGCTGATTTTTTTTTTTAAATTTGTTTCTAGATGCCTGTTATATCAATTCATGTTTTATGAGCTGCCTTAGGGTATTTAACTGAAATGACGCTTGTTTGTTTGTAATGCATACTTAAGGGTATTTCACTTATATGGCGACGGACTATCCACATCACACTGTTCCTTGCCCTTTTATGGTGGAAAACCGAGAGGAAACCTTGTAAAAACCACCCCCGTGATTGCCAGAGCCACATCATCTGACTCACTCATATACCTGAGGCTCAACAGACAGACTCGATCCTGTGAAAGGTATATCAAAGTAGGCGTTAGAAAGCCCACTTGTTAACAACTACACCACGGCCGCAGGCAACTTAAACGACGAAGGTGTATGCTAATTCCAACAATAATTAACACTAGCACAGCCTTCAAGTGTCAAGTGTTTCCATTATGTTGGAAAGTTAATCTTGCTCCAGTGCAAAGTTAAGACAGCAGTGCTACTCTGCCAATAAACTATCCTAAGCCAGAGGCCATGCATTTTTTTTATAAACAATCAATTTAAAATACAAGAAAAGATCTGCAATTTTTTTTTTAGATATTGAACCTGGTCTGCATGGATGCATAAAGCTACAGATGTTAGGTTTGGGGGGCAGTATTTTTTCAAGCATTATCATACTCGCTAGACTAAGACTGGAGGAACATTAATTTTGTAACTGAGCAATACATTTCACATTTAGTGGGTGGGTGAGTATAGCGTCCTACTGTCATCTTGTACACAGTCATGTAAGTGGAAAACCTATGAGCATAACATCCATCAAGCTGTAAGCAGCCTTAAAAAATCAAGAATATGGGACAGCCATGTTGATTTATTGTACAATTGAGGTTTAAGTTTACTCAAGAGTATTTCACTTATGACGACGGATAGTCTACTTCAAACTGTACTTTGCAGAAATATAGTGGAAAACTGAGAATAAATCAGTAAAAACCTCCCCTGCGATGCTAGAGCCCCATTATGTGACTCACTCATACACTGGATGGTCAACAGAGAATCAATCCTGTGAACGGTACATCAGAGTAAGATTAGTGAGCGCACATGCTAGCCAGTAAGCCCTGACAGCCATGCTGATCCAAAGGCTGTAAATATGAGCACCTGTTTGTTGGATATAATATAGTTAACAGAGTTCTCTCTATCTAGTCAATGATTATGTGTCACATGCTTTACCCACTCTAAATGGAACGCAGCGTCTATCTTAATAATACAGGCCTAACACCTTGCCAATTCTTACATACATATAGCTTTAACAGTAACAATAAAAGACATGTATGTGTTCAGCACTTGGCAAAAATCAAACTAAAATGACAACGGTTTAATCAAAAAGCTTAATAACAATTAAATTCTGTATTACTATAATTAGTAAACTACATGTATTAATTTTGTGGATATATTGTTACGAGATATTTATTACACTGTTTAGTGTGTAATAATATAAGACAATTACCCAATGTAAGTCACATGTCTAATCTAACTTCATAATACAAACTCAATAATATTACAATACTGTACATATATATACTATAAAAATACACATTTCATTAACATGGTTCCCCTAATTTTTATTGTGTGTTTTGAATAATAACATCATATAACGGCCCAGAGTCTGTGACATACATGTACCATACGGTTACGGACAGAGGCTTAGCCAGAAATCACAAGTAGGGTGTCCAAAATGGTCATTTCGCTGCACCTTTTAAATAACTAGGCGTCTAATTTTGACAGTTCTCCTATCTCCTACATGTTAAAGTTTCTTAAAACAGGGTGTCCAAATGGGGCAATCGTTCACTTCAGGGTGTCCTCTTGGACGGGTGTCTGCCTTAGCCCTTGGTTACAGAGTATATCTACCTCCTAATACAAGTAATTGCATGACCGGCTCAGAACTTCAAGCCAAATGGTAAAAATGTAAAATTTGGCTAGAGTAGTTTTAGCAATGTTTCCCCATGTTTAGTGTATAATAAATAATACCACTTACATGTAACAGTCAAGTATCTGTCACACTTTATACGTAACCTTTGTAATAACGGTTCAACAAATGAAACTTAAAATAAATATATTATCAGTCAACAATTTAAATAACTGATGGAGAAATCCTGTGAAAGATAAGTATAAAAAACTCTTTGCAATACCAACCTTTCCTGATGAGGAATCCTTCCTTAAAACAGGCATGTTTATATCAGTAAAATAGCCTTTCCCTATAAAGTGTTGGTAAAATCCTTATTGAAAGACGAAAAAATCCACCTTTCATAAATTAAAACAGCTTGATCTTTATCCTTCTATTGGTAAAATAGTGCGTCTTCAACAGAAAAATAAAAACTTTCGGAAATTATCAGTTTTCCTGCCGGACCTTGTTAAAACTTTGGGACAATTCATGGCTACAAGTAAATTATAAACCAAATATTTTATCAGGAATTACAGCCTTCAGCAACTGTGTGTTTTTTACTTCTTGTTAAACATTCAAATGCGCACACAGCAATAATCCAGAAGAGAAATATATTTTCTAATGTATTTTAGGTCTTTGGCAGTCATTATATATGCTGCGGGTACTAGCATGCTAACTGCATGCCTCAAAACACATACAGATTTGAAGAGCCAATCGCACTGCTGGTTGCTCCTGGGCCAGTAAATCCTCCGTATAGGAAAAGAACATGTAAGAAGTTAACACACTGTATATATGCACTGCTGAGAGTTTCCCATGGTGCAATCTCTTCCTACAGCTGTATCTGTAGGATAACGCTGGTCATATACAGAGCTTTTATCGCCCAGGCCTATACAGCTTCACTCTGTCCCTACACCAATAACACAGGGACATACAGGCACACCAGTTACATTATGTCTAAACTACATATAACAGCGAAGGGCATTATTAACAGTATGTTACAATAAGCATCATCAATAAAATCTACTACATTGTATGTACATCTATTGTCAAATGTTCAGGGCATATATGAGCTTCGTATTGCCCTGCTGTGCTATATGGCCCAGTTAGTGCCTAGGTTTTATCTCAGCCCAGGCAAATGAATGGAGGAAAATGAATTGAGATGCGGCCACAGTGTCTGACTCTCTTAAAAAAGAACACAGCATTGACTCCCTGGGGATTTCTTTCAGCTTCTCGGTTTTCCCAAAGCTTTGAGAAATGCAAAAGTCTTTCATAGAGAAACTGATAAACTCTTACAAAGTGACAGTGAACAGCTAGTCCGTTTTCTACTTGCTCAAATGTTTAACTGGCAGGCAAACTTGCTCTGTATAGATTGCCTGGTCTAAGCCACATACATCTAAACACTGTCTCCATACAGAAAACCTCCTATGGCTTCATCTGGTCTGAGTTATCCTATATGTTAATGTAGAGAATGTTCATCTGTCTGCTAAGATGTACTCTATACAGAGGCTGACCAGCACAGCTCTATTGCACGCTGGACTTTCTACAGAGACGAATCTGGCGTGGCCTTGCTCAGTTCTCAGAGAAAACATTTAACCCAGCACTAGTTAACTAACACAGTCCTATCACATGTAGCTGGCCCGGCTAGCTAAGCTACTTCTCTCACATTAAACACTGGCCTATCCTGAGCTTAGCTGGGCTTTACTGGTTCATACAGAAAACCAGAGCAAGCTCAAGTCATGCACAGCCTGCCTTAGTGTTATTACATGTTTAACACAGGATGGCCTAACTGACCTGCTAGTGGCGCCACCTACATGTAGAGTCCTGTCTAGTCAGGTGACCAGTACAAGGCTGTGTTATCAATTGACCAGTGCTGAAAGACCCCTCTCCTTTTTCTCTATATTACTGGACAATAGTATGGCTTAACGCACAGGTACTGGTCAAAGACAAATACTCGTAAACCACTAGGCTCTGTGTTCAAACAAGAAGACAGTTAGGGACCATCACAAAACATCATAAGAGAAGACTGGGTACATAATTCATGTAAACAGAAATCTTGTACAATTCCTCATGAAAATTCAGTTCATAAGGAATAATTGGGTATATTATTAACTTTAATAAAACAGATGTATAGTCAGGGACAGCTGACGAGTTTAAGACTTATTTTGCATCCATTTGTGATTTTGCCTGACATGATTGCAACGCCATGCTTAGCATACATGCAACAAATAGGGGTAGCACAGCTTGAAATGTGAAATAAGATCCTACATCAGGCAGTTTTAAAAAATTTTCCTGCAGACAATTTAACAGTATGTTTAAATTTATTTAAATTTTGTAAGATAATTTAAATGTTTACAACCATTGTTCTATAAATCTGAATATAACTTTGAGACAACTGGGCGCAGTTGTTGGTAGGAAGGAAGGAAGCTCCCTCCAACCACCTACAGAAAGGGTTTGTTTGATTGCGGTTTGACGTTGTACTCAAGGCTATTTCACTTATATGACGACGGATCATCCTCTGCGCAGTGTTCTTTGCCTAATTATCGACCAGCAGGAAAGCTGATACCCCCCGCAACGATTGCCCAAGCCTCATCGTGTGACTCACACATATACCTGATGGTTGACAGACTGACTCAATAGTGTGAAAATTACATCAAAAAAGGATTAGTAAGCGCACTCGCCAACATATAAGCTCCCCCCCCCCCCCCCCAACCCCTGCAGAAAGGGTGGGGCAAGTGGCCTAGCCTAATTACGGTAACAAACCAGGAGGAAACCTCGTAGCCACATCATGTGACTCACTCATATACCTGAGGGTCGACAGACGGAAAGCTCGTGATGTAGCGATATGGGGATAACACACTCATTTTCACCCATCATCCATGTGCCAATGTTATCATATTTCTGACCAATCACATGCCTTCTATTTTTCACTTTTTGTAATGATTTATTAACTATCTAAAACAAATAAACATTTTAACTGTTCAAAACATGTTTTTAAACATGTTTAGTCAGATGAAAATAGGATTTTATCACTACTTGTGGATAATGAATAATTTTTATTTCTATTAGAAAGAGAATATTAACAATATTTTTGTTATATTTTTATAACACTTTCTTAGTTTGAACAGATTCTAGTTCAGAAAATTTTGGAGGTTGAAGCTAATCACACATTAATAAAATATATTATATGAATTATCTGAGTAAAAACAGGTTTAACTGTCAAGGCTAAAGTTGTCTCTGAATAAGTGATTTTACCAAGAGATTAACGTGAACACATCTCTGTGCAACGCAATCTACCCTAGGATTGATTTTTAACTTTGGGTTAGTACTTATTGGCCCCAGGTGTTCACGAGTCCTAATACTCATACAACAACTAATGGTTACACAGCTTGAAATTTGGAAAATACAGATATGTTTTATAGACATGTAATTTTGAGACGGTCCCTTAAATATAAGAAGCTGTTCCTGTGAATCAGGAAAGACTGTACTGAAGTTACGTAACTGGTTAGAGGGCTTTAGTTTTCTTTTTACTCAGACCTCTTGTCAATGACTCGAGAAACCACAGAGAAAATAAAAAGACTTCCCTAACGTCTTTTCTGTCACATTTTTTTTAACTGAGGAAAATCTTGGGAAGATGTTGACTTTTGGTAAAGATACTCTTTTTTCCCCCTCTTTTTTTGAGGCTGTGTAAGAAACACATACTACTCCTATGAAGATGGGGCTGTTTTTCAAACCATTTACTGTGTGTGTTTCTCCTGTGTCAAACGTTAAATTCACCCATTCTGAGGACTATTATATGTGGAACTATTGTGATTGACTATTAATTTGTGAAAGGACTATTCACTATAACAAAATACATATTTTTTACAAGGTGTCCTCTCACCTTTTCTAACATATCTAAGTATGGCAGAGTGAGATGGGACAATCATTTGTCGAATAAGCAAGGGCTTAGACAGACACCCGTCAACCCGTCCAAATGGACACCCTGAAGTGGCCTCATTTGGACGCCCTTAAGGAAGTTGAATGTGCAGGAGATAGGAAAACTGTCACAATTAGACACCCAGTTATTTGAAAAGTGAAGCAGAATGACCATTTTGGACACCATACTTTTGATTTCATGATTTCAAGTGCCTGCGTTTCAGTGAAATACCCTTTATTTTCACTTTGAATTCCAATAAAAAGACAAAATCAAAATGCTGTACCATCTTGGCTATAAGGATAGTACGTTTCAAACATAGGCATACTTTGGAGGAACATTAAGTTTCCAACATCATAGCACTTCCTAATTATATGATTGTGCTAATGTGTCTATATACTGCAAGAGTACATGTACACCAGTTTGATGTATTTGTTCGTTTGTTTGATTAGAATTTAACGCCGTACTTAAGGTTATTTCATTCACATGATGGGGTGCCAGCCCAATTGGTGAAAGAAACCATCCTCAACTTCGCTAGCAACAAACAAGGACAACACAGGACAAAATTCAAAAATATCATACACAGATCGACTTCATGTTGCCCCTAAGCTGGGAGAGCACCAGGGCAACAAGACCGTCTCATGTAAGTGAAATATCTACAAGTATGAAGCAATAAAGCAATCAAACATTTGCTAGCATCCCTTGGTGTATTGTCTTGAACGAGAGATGCGAAGATAAAGAAATCTCGATGAAACTGCCACATAATGGCTCTTCCCTGTCCCTTCAATTGCCTCCCATCAACAATTAATGAACAAATTAGTCTAATATTCTACTGCGCTAGTGTAAATACTCAAATAATTTGTACTGCGAAATGGATAAGCAAAGGCCACTGAACCCTGTCCCCCTACTCTTAGTTTGAAAATATGGAAACCTCATTTCCTTCTTTTCAAACGAAGACTATCAAACTGAAGGCCAAAATACATCATCTAATTTCCCAAAGGATCAGATATTTTTTTAACACAGTATTTTAATATATTTGACTAATATCGCCTTGTGTCAGCCCAATGGGTGAAGAAAACCCACCCTCTACACCACTGGCAACAAACAAAGACGAGACAGGACAATCATCAGACATTTTACAAAGACCCCACAAAATGATTCAGCTTCCTGTAAGAGCACCAGGGCTTGGCAAGGTGAAGGTCTCTCCGAACTGCCCAGTTTTGTAAAAAGGATGTTATGAAATGACCCCCAATACAGAATACATGTAATTCTAATCCAGCAGTGGTACTGGTGCTAACAGGGTGCACCAGTTAGGGTTTTGGTCATTGTATTAGCCAGAAGTCAAGAAGATGGTGTCCCAAATCACCATTTTTGCAGAAACAGGGGGTCTCATTTCATGTTAAATTTGACCAAAACAGGGTGTCGCAAATGGCTTCTAGGGTGTCTCAAAGACACCGAGACACCCCTTTGGCTAACTCTATGGTTTTGGTCTGTGGTAATCATTTGTGGTATTGAATAAGGAGAATGGTATTAAATTATAAGAATTAAGTCTCCAAATTCCTGTTTTTATCAGGATATTTCCTGTACGTCATTAAGATTCACATGGAGCGGTTGTCTTTATTTTATTCTGTAGCAGGTGTAATAAAAAATTAATGCTACGCCATCACTTAGCCCCCTCATCCATCTAATAAAACAGTACATGTAGCACCTGGTGTGGACTGGGTTATTCCATACCTGCTGGTATACATGTACATCTGACTGGTACTGAAAATGTAATAATATTCTGCTATATTTTCTATACCATAGGGGACAGGGAGCATTTCAGTTGAAATCACTTAGCCTCTAGATCCATCTAACGAAACAGTTCATGCAGCACAGGTGTGGACTAAACCGGGTTATTCCATGCCTGTCGGTAAACATGTACATCTGATTGCTACTGAAAATGTAATAATATTCAGCTATATTTTCTATACCATAGGGGACAGGGAGCACTTCAGTTGAAATTACTTAGCCTCCAGATCCATCTAACGAAACAGTTCATGCAGCACAGGCGTGGTGGTTTAAACTGGGATCTTCCATGCCTGCCGATATACAACTGATGGGTATTAATTGTTTGATTGGGGTTTAAAGTCGTACTCAAGGGTATTTCACTTATATGACAACGGACTGTCCACTTCACACTGTTCCTTGCCATAGTATGGTGGAAAACCGAGTGGAAACCTTGTTAAAACCACCCCCGCGATTGCCGGAGCCACATCTTATGACTCACTCATATACCTGAGGGTCGACAGACGAACTCGATCCTGTGTACGGTAAATCGAAGTAGGCATTAGAAAGCGCACTCGCTAATCACTACGCCACGGCCGCGGGCCCATAGGGGAGAGGGAGCATGTCAGTCGAGAAATAGCCTCCGGATCCATTTAACGAAACAGTTCATGCAGCACAAGTGTGTTCTTCCTTGCCTGCTGGTATACAAACTGATGGGTATTAATTGTTTGTTTGTTTGATTTGGGTTTAACGTCATACATGGTCCCTTGTCTATAGAGAACACTACATTCATGGATGTCACCTAAAGCCTCACCTAAACACTTGTCCAGCGGTCATTTGAGATGGGCAGATTTCTAAAAATGGTTAAAATGACAAGTTGAAAATAATTGATAATTGTGAAATTTCTCAGAATATGGTTTTCTGATAGGCAAAGCGCGATACAAGCTGATGAAAACTTCAGTATCGCCACCTGCTACAAATTTAACTACTGGTGAACTGAAGGCGTATCATTGTTTCCAAGGACGAAGCCTGGTCAATCGAGAGGATCTCGGTCCACGTTAAAGTATCTGACTTTATTTAACATATAAATCATACATGTAATGCCAACTAAAAACATTAATTTTCTAACATAGTAGAACTGTTCACATGTTAAGCAGGAGGTAAGCCAGAAATCAGAAGTAGGGTGTCCAAAATGGTCATTTTGCTTCACTTTTCAAATAACTGGGTGTCCAAATTTGACAGTTTTCCTATCTCCTGCATAAGTTTCTTAAAGCAGTCTGTCCAAATGAGGCAATTGTTCACTTCAGGGTGTCCATTTGGACGGGTGTCTGCCTAAGCCCTTGATGTTTAGGTTTTCGTACAAGTATGCACCACCTAATATAGCCTTGAACATGGTACTAGAAACCAATCAATCCAGGCCTGTACTGTAATCTTTTCCAGCATAACCTTAAAATTGGTCCCCAAAACTTGTGTGAGATGCATGTAACCTAACTTTGAAATTTTCTCCTGGTTTGCTGATTTTTTTAATACATAAATGTGCCTTTGTGTAAAATAAAGCAAAATTGCTTTAAAATAAAATCTTCATGACAAAATTGGCAGAAATCAGTGACAAAATGCAAATTAAGCAAAGATTGTCTCACCCAAGTTGAAAATAAGGAGAGTGATGACTTACTCGCCTGCACGATTAAATTTAAATGCCAATTTTAACTAGATTAACATTAAAAACTCTCCACAGCTCACTTAATCTAAATGTGGTAGAGCGGTGGATCACTCAAGTATATTTAATTCATAGAGAGCCCTGTAATACACCGTATTCATCTTAGTTCGTTAACGTATGCATAATTAGTTCTACGACAATTGAGATATGAAAGTATATATTTATATATATAGCTTTATTTAGTGAGGGTATAAAAGGAACTCAGTCAGTTTTTTAGATAAAACTGTTCTTCCGTAAACAGTTATTTTTTCTGATGCTTCCTTGCTGAAAATTATACCATCTTCATCCAAGCCACAAGTTAAAAGCCATTAACGTATGCATAATTAGTAATTTTCTACGACAATTGAGATATGAAAGTATTAAATCATCTAAACAGTTATTTTTTTCTGATGCTTCCTTGCTGAAAATTGTACCCTCTGAATCCTAGACACAAGTTTAAAGCTTTTGAATCGCGTTTAGTTGGAAACTGTGAGAGTCTTAGTAATAACTATCTGTAGTTTTGAGTTTGTTCATCCAAATTAGCACCAATAAAGAAAAAAAAAGGAAACAAACAAAAGGAATGTAGGCCATTTGCATGTGTTCTTTTTAAAATGGCTAAGTGCTTTTTTATTTGCTATTTAGAGCTTCCATTTGTATAATGCTGCCGGCATTATGTACATGTTTTATAACTGTTGCCGTTGAAAGAACAGGTGTTTATGAGACGAGTTAATTATACATTAGATATGAGCATACAGGTATGGCGACCATGCGTTATAATCCACATTTATTTACCCTGCTTAATCGGCTGTGTTCTACTCCTGCTGATGTTAACTTATTATTGCATATTTGCATGACTGATCTACCTGTCTCTTCTAGACTGATTAATGGCTTCAAACACCTTCAAATGTTCCTCGTTTTTATTAAACTTTTATGCAGATATTTCTCTTTTCTTCATCGTATTCTCTGGAAATTAATTTTGATCTGCATGTACATGTAGCTGTAAATCTATGTAGATTTTCTAAAACTAGACATGAATGAGAGAAAACTTATTTAAATACGAGTTGTTCAGCATTGCTGAATCAAGTTATAACATGTCGTTTTTATAAAGAGTTTTCCACCTAATATAAGAATTTCTGGTTTTTACTTTGCAGTTAACTTAAGTATGTTTGTTTGTTTGATTGGGGTTTAACGTTTTGCCAAGGGTATTTCACTCAAATGACGACATATTGTCCACTTCACACTGTTCCTTGATTCAATACTGTGGAAAGCGGAGAGGGAACCTCGTAAAAACCACCTCAACAATTGCTGGAGCCTAATCGCGTTACTCACTCAAATACCTCGAAACCCATGGAGAGTACATTGAAGTAAAATTAGTAGGCAGACACCCTGACTACTAAGCCATGGCTTCAGGCATAGTTAACCTTGAGAATAAAATAATAAAAAATACCTGTAGTTATATGTAATTCTCACTGTACTCATTGCCACCTGGATAAACCCAGATTGATTAACAATATCAGTGCAAACTCAGATTAAAACAATTTAATAATACCACAGACTAATACAGAATTATCATTTGGAAACAACAGGCCCTGATCAAATCAACAATTCCAGGGTCAAGGAAAAAAACTAATTTTTGACGGCATTAACCAAAAATTGTTTCAGAGATTGTCAGTTCTGTCAACTTCAAGTGAAAGAAAAATGAAAGAAAAATTTATGTGTGGTCAAAAAATAGTAATTCCATGACCTTGGACCTGTCTAAGAAGGAGAATATATTTAAAAAAAATTAAAATGAACTTTGTTTTTACAAATTTTAAATATTGTTTTCAACAGTCAACAGACAACTAATTAAACCTTGGTTGTTAAACTGGAGTTTTCAATTATTAATCTCCAGTTCTGTTGTTAATATGCTACTGACTCTGCTATTAAATGCTGCTTCAATTTCTACCATCGATTCAAAATTGCAAGCATAGTAACATAGTAAGGAAGGAATGCAGCAATTTCTCCTTTCAATGTTTGTCCAAAAAAGATTCTCTTGTTTAATCATAAAATTCTGTTACCCATTTTTCATTTTTTCTTTCAGTTGTGACAGAGAAATAGGCTTTACCACATGTTATTTCTGTTGATTGTCCCAAAATTAGAGTGTCCCAACTGCTAGAAGATATAGGGTATTTTACATTTTAAACAGACTTTTGACCTGATAATATCTTTTTGGTTAAATTTAAATTTGTCTTTAGAAGAACTGTGGTTGAGGCAAGGCAGGTTGGGGAACACTGGTCATTTACCCAAGATAGTATAATTGCTTTACATGCCTTTACATGAAAGGGTAATGAGAGTATTTTCCATTTTTAATTCTCCAATAAACACAAATTCAGCATTATTCTGAAAGGAAACTAACTGAGTAATGATTTTGAGTTGTCCTGTTGATTTGAAATGCTGAGGTTTGCTTCAGGGAGTCTCTCGATCACCTGGTTTATTTTCACCTGGAATGTATACTGAGCTCAGGTAACGCAGAGACGATGCATTTCCTGTGTAATTGTGGGGGCTATCAATACATGGAATAAAACAGGCTGAGAGCTTTATGGATTAGGGCTTTAGGGGTTATGTGAATGAGCTGGACAGAGTGCCGCAAATATCCTAAAAATAAATCAAACAAACCATGAATATTATTGTAGCTCATACTAAAAATTCTTTTATGGTTAATAATAAAATAAATAAAGTTTACAACAGTTAATTTTTATATGACCTGTCCTGTCACCGACAGAAGATGTTAGCGGACCAAATTTTAGGACACAATTTGACAATTTTTAAAAACATTTACAGTGGATTATAATAGTGGGGACAGCAATTCTCCTAGCAGTGTGCCAAGACCAGTGTGAGCTGAGCTCCACTTGTAATGCTGCGTAATCCGAACGGAAACCGTCTCTCGGAATGCTATTGAACGATTGACAATGGCTACTGTCTCATATCGACATGCTGCTTTTTCAAGGCCAACGAGGAATCCATTGGTGACAATGCTGTAGCTGGAGACGTGCATGTTACCCAGCGAGGCTCATCCGGTTAGGGCTTTGCTGGGAATATCACTCCTACTCGTTTTCAAGGCTAACCATAGATCGAGCCAAGTTTCGCTAACATTCAACAGAAACTGTTGGAATGTCTGCTTAGGGCCAAATAAGGCTTGTGACATATCAATATTTAAAGCTGGTTTTAACTGTTGAGCTGATTCCCTACTTACATGTACATGTATTCTTCATATATGTTAAAATTTTCACTCGTCTCCATTCATTTTTTTAAATATAAGAAATGTTACGAAGACTTCTATCTAGAATTAAAAACAAAATCGATGACAGGAAAGGTGTAACCTGTTGATAACCTACATAATAACAAACCATTTGTCTCAATCCTTAACTGAAAGATGAAAATTCATACACTGTAGATTTTTAAAAGGATAAGTCAAAGGTTTAAATGGTGAAATATTTATCACTAGTTTCAGTGGCATTTAGAAGCTGCACTAGCACTAAGATAACACAATTATATGGATTTTAACATAGGCCTAAAAAAAAAAAATGTTTTGTTTCCTCTAACAGCCAGAAAAAAATTGGGCTAGGCAGGCAGGATTTTATTTTTTATTTTGTCAATTATTTTTTTTTTGTAGATGTTGTACAAAACAGTAGATATTTAATAAAACTGATACAGATGCTTGCATGACCGAAAAACATTCCAAAAAACGATTTTGCTACCACATATGACAATTTGGAAAGGTTTTTTGAAAAAAAAAAAAAAAAAAAAAAAAATTATTTTTTTGTTTCTTTTTTCCATTTTTTTTGTTGGAAAAGCCAATAAAAACTTTAGGTTCGGCACTATTTCGTAGGGTCGGTCGGCTTAGAGGAAACAAGACATTTTTTTTTTAGGCCTTATATGTTAATTTACATGGGGCCTTTTTCAGTGCAGATAATAAGACTTTTTTTAAGCTTAATGACAGGACAGAAAGTTGAC
>JAVFBX010181402.1:0-14469 GCA_034783855.1 Mopalia kennerleyi
TACTACAAAACATGACACTGTGACTAATAAGGGCATGAAGGTTATCAAATAAGAATAATGTATTTCAGAAGTGGATTCATTGTGTACAAGAACTACACACAAACAAGAGTAAGGCAAGCATAAATACTTTATGAATTTGGCCATCAGAGCAACAATTATATTTATTTAAGAATATATATAGGCATATTATATGTGAACATAGAATGGTCCTGAATGAAATAATTTATTAATGAATAAGAGTATTTCACCTTAAACAGTGAATGACCCATATGAAGTGATTCATCAAGGTATTTCACATCAGAAATGAAACCTAACAGATGAATGACCTTGAGAACTTAGATTTTGTTTACAAACATAAGAACCCATAAAACCTAAGCACTTGAAATTGCTTGACTGTTCGTATTTTCGGAAACTTAACTGCTCTGTTGTTTGCTTTTGAAAGAACTTGGATGAGACTGAATGTGTATATAATTTTATATTCTGCTACATGACTTAAAGTCCAGTAGGAATGAGAAAACATTGGAAGAGAGTTTATATTTACATGGAAATGTACACACTATGATTACAATATATTACATTGAATTGTGTGAATAGAGATTTGAACTTACTACTATGTTATGAGGTGTGCTGACTGAAATGAGCTATGTTTGTAAATTCTATGATCCGGTGCAAATGGAAAGAAAGCAAAGCTTCAATTAAATGCTCAACGATTGATTTGATCTGATACTATGCTCAGTCTGTTGTTCTGCACTCTGGCCAATTGTTGAATTTATAGCACGTCACTTGTACACTGCTCATCTCGGCTCATTCTCTTATCCAGATTCAATCTTTTGGTTGACTCATGCCCGCGGCCGTGGCTAAGTGGTTAGCGAGTGCGCTTTCTTAAGCCTACTTCGATGTACCATTCACGGGATCCAGTCCGTCTGTCGACCCTCAGGTATATGAGTGAGTCACAAGATGTGGCTCCGGCAATCGCGGGGGTGGTTTTTACGAGGTTTCCTCTCGGTTTTCCTCCATAATAGGGCAAAGACCAGTGTGAAGTGGACAATCCGTCGTCATATAAGTGAAATACCCTTACGACGTTAAACCCCAAATCAAACAAACAAACAAACAAACCAAAACAGAATTGCTATTTTATTTGTTTGTACCTCCCATCCCGCTGCGTAGAGGCGAACTACTCTTGCGCTGCTTTCCTGCCTGACTAGCTGTCCATTAGGCTGGCTTTTAACGTTTTTGTTAATACTAATTATTCATAAAGCCCATTTATCATACAGATCAATGTTGATAGATCTGTTTTTTCAAGTCACCGCCGATTTTTGGTGTAGGCATATTTAACGTTTGTCTTACATTCTTGATTTCAATGTGAATTCGCGGGTGGTTGGAGAGAACTTCCTGTGGCTCTGGTGGCCGAGGAACAGGAAGCCGATATGTTTGTGATGTTTTAGCTTGTAATGCCCTCGGAGGGTTCTCTATATGTTTTTGTTTGGTGTTTGGTGTCCTTTACCCATTGGGCTGGTACGCCGTCATGAGTGAAATAAGTACTGCGTTTAATCTCAATCAAACAAACACATCGATGTCAATTACAAACCAACCGGTGCCATATCATGGTACTGTTTCTGTTGTTAAATTTGAGTCGAGATGAGGCCTAACCTGTCCACTTAATGCAGAATGTGAACAATGCACTGTGCGAGTTTATAAATTTTGTTTTTAGTAAGCCCGTGGTCGTGGCATGCGTGGTAGCGTGTGCGCTTACTAATCCCACTCCAATTTACCGTTCACGGGATCGAGTCCGTCTGTCGACCATCCGGTATATGAGCGAGTCCTACGATGTGGCTCGGGCAGTCGTGGTTGTGGTTTTGACGAGATTTCCTATCGGCTTTTCGCCGTTATTTGACAAGAAACAGTTTGAAGTGGACATTCCCTTGAGTACGACGTAAAACCCGAATCAAACAAACAAACAATCGTTTATAGTCATAAAACCTAGCTTTGATTGCCGTGAGGTCAATCTGAAACTGACATTTCGATGAAGATCTAATCGTTTTGATTGGGGTGCATTGGCTTGGTTGTCTTATTATTAACACCGCGTCATTCAGGCAAGGGATATGTATAATGTATACGTAAAAAAAAATTCTTGCAAAAAAAAAAGAAAGGTCTAGAGGATATCCTTTTTTGCAAGAAGTCTTGCTATGAAGCTCGCGTTTGCTCGCGATGGATGACCGATGAGATTGCGGTACGTACAGGTCATTTACGTCACAATGAGAGTCGCTTCAGTTTATGTCGCACATGAATCGTTATTTCATAGAGTAAAAATGACAGCCATGCATTCTCCTTACAAACAATGAAGGGGCTGTCTGCAATATAGGCAACCCAAAGTCGAAATACTGAGATCATCTTTAGAGGTATTGTGCATTTTGGGAGATGTGCACTTCAAGCATGATCCCAGTGCTTCATTTCTATTGAGGGTCTATTGAAATTTGTCTCACATGAAGCATTTTGTCTTTCCCTTGTGTAGACGGACAATTTAGTCGTTCTAATGGTAAATCCCATCAATCTGTCCTTATCCGTCAAAACGTCATCTACTTTGTCAAATTCTACCGTCACGTATGTCTCCACAAAAGTTTATATTGTGTGGATAAAGTCCAACGGCATGGTAAGCCGTTCCATAGCGCGCAATGTAGCAAATGTAACACCAACATTGAAACCAATGCTTATGTGTTCAATTTCTTCCCCACGTCAGTATGGTACCATTATAATTTGCTTAAAAAAAATGACAATGGGCTGCGGTGGGGTGGGGAACGGGCTGCTTGGTGAGAATTAAAATGTGTTGCCCATGTGTGTGTTATAGTAGTAGTAAGCTATGTGACAGATTTCCCAAGGGACAATAATAGGAATTTGACAAGTTCAATTAACAAGTTGTGATAAAATGAACACGCGTCATTGAGGAGTGCTATATATACTCTTAACTGGCAGTCATATGGTAACACCATACTGAACTATGGTACGCAACATGTTATTGTCTATGGTATCCAGAAACAGCCAAACCAATTTAAACGCATTTATATGGATGACTGTTTTGGACGTGTAAACTTATTTATTTACATCGGGCCTGAAAAAACAGACCCACAGCTTTCCGGTAATGTGTTGTCGGAGATGTAACCGTGACAAAATCGTACACCAAATAGCGTCTTTTGGTTGGTTTAGATTGACCAATCGCATTTGTTCACCTCAATTCTTGGTAATCAGATGCCGATGAATCATGAAGTTAATAGTTGTGGTATTGAGACAATTGCCTTCCATTCCTTTTCATGCCAGGAACTTTTTTTTACTATACAGTTAAACCAACATAAACCAGTGCGACATAAAGTATCGCAAAGTAAAGTATCAGTCTAATCAAAGTCCGACCTACAATGTCGATTGGTTTCTTAAATTGACCAATCACAGAGCTGCTTCTCAATTCTGGTTTGTAAAAGCCAAAGATTTCCGCCGACGAACCGAAGTTCCCGACTTCGTATATTTACATGACCAAAGGATACATTAAAGTAATAAACTTTGAGTGGAATTGCATTTTTCCCTGTTTACATGCAACTTACAACATCAACACAGAAGAAAATCAGACAACTTTTGCTTGTGACTGAATTTGGTGTTTACCATGGCCCCGTGTTATCTGTGTTTTATTGGACAACTGAAACTGTGACATATCGTAAACCCCAGTAGGCTTGACCTAATTGAACAGTATAAGTAGCGTGATTGCTTTAGATCTCATTATAGCTACAAAGAAAACACGGGGGGCGTTTTTGAGATCTGATTTTAATTCGATTAGTACTTGAGTCGATCCATTAGGAATGCACATGGGCTGTTCGTCACAATTAACCCCATCTGGCGGGAACCTCTGAACCCCTTGTTATACTGAAACAGCCGAGTTCGAATAGCACTTTTCTTTTTTGCATTAAACATGTATTTAATTGCAATTCCCTTGGTATCTTTTTTGTTTGTAAATCTGATGATATGTGAGATCATTTCTTGATTGCGTATAGGCCTATTGCAAAAAACACCCCTTACAAAACTGGCATAATCATAATAAATAGTGTAAAGAAACAAGGTAAGCTATTAAGGTACATGTATGTTTAGTATTGACCAACCCAATAACTCATAACTAGGTGCCTGGCTGTTTAACATATTATCTTTGTTTAATCTTGGGTTATCTAACTGCGAGGAAAACTAGGGTAGAATTTAGCTGTCAAATCCAGCTGCTATTGTCTCATGACGGTTATTTTCCGCTTGGTCAATGTCACACATATCTTGGTGGTTTATCGATCTAGTGGCGACAACTTTCGGAAAATAAAGCGAGCAATCACGATACTGGGAGTTCGCTTATTCCATTCAGTTAATGTAAAGAGACTATATACGTTTGGTGGTTGAATCAATATTGAGGCTTAGTCGCAGGGGATTCACCTCCACTGCATGGCCAAACATGGCAGACATATTGGTATACAGTTTTTGATTACGTTAAGAATCTCATGTTATCTTTTGTCAATCTTTTTCAAACCATGTCTTCATTGGTTCTTTTGTATAATGTTCTTATAATTTACGATCAGGTAGAATTGAGGAACTAATAAAGATCTGACTGTAATTTAACGTTGTCTGATTTAGGTGTGGGTCGGACGGGTGCAGAGAGCTTAATGTTGCTCTGATGCTTCCAGAGCTCAAGAGAAACAGGAGGCCGATATTTTTGTGAAGTCTTTGTATTGTCCTGTGAGTGTCCTATATTTGCCCGGTGATGTTTTTTTGTTATTGCCAGTGATGTAGGAGGTGGTTGTCTTCGCCAATTGGGCAGGCACGCCGTTATGTGAGTGAAATAACCTTTAGTACGGCGTTAAACCCCAATTAAACAAACGGTATTGAGGTGTGGGGAATAGGTTGCATACGATGGTAAATAGCCTTCCGGCAAACATAATGTACGAGTTTGGTGCCTATTCACACATCTCTCAGGGGCGAGCGTAGTGATTATACCACAGTGACGGGAATCTCCCGAGATCTACCCGATTAGACATTGACCCTCAAAGAGATTTGCTTGCTATAGTTTTAAATCACGGACTATACAATGCCAATAAAATGGTTGTTGTCGCATCCGCTCTTAATAAGGTGTATCCTATTGTGATCGGTATTGCAAGCCGCTTTATCACTTCTATCTTTATTCTACATATCTTTTTCACATAAGTGAATACGAATTCAATATATGTGAAAAAGAAGTCGACATATGTAAAATAAACCTAAATTCAACATGTGCGGAAATCTGTTTCACTTATGTAAAATAAAAAGGCGACTGGAACTCTTTTGTAGATATGTAAAATAAAAGCACACAGGACCTCAATTAAAGACTTCTCCCTCACAGCCTGTATATAGCGGCAATAAATTTTGCTTAATAAGTACAATCTGATCAGAAACATATCCACCCTATATCATTTTTTCAGGGAAACTACATTTGTTTTATAGAGACCGATTCTGTATCGGCCCTTACTACGTCTGATTCGCAGTGAAAATAAAATGATGTAGACTACAAAAAAAATACTGAATAAGAATAAACCCGTCGCCTGATATAATATTCACTATTTATTTGTCACCTTAATTGGCATTTTCCATAATAGAGTTTGTGTTTCAGGCGTTTTTGGCAGTCTGCGCTCAATGACCTAAATACAACATAGGTCATTGTCGGCGCTTTCTGTTGTTGTTGTAATCTCACTGCATTTCAACTCTCTCGACTTTGGAGTGAGCTCTGCTGAGGCTAGACTTGCATAGCATGTGGAATATATTCCGATCGTCTTTGCATTCGTCTTGAAAGTGTACACAAGAAGATAGAAGTACAAACGAAGGTTGGGTACTGTCCCTTGCTGTGGGGAGAAATCATTTCTCATTTCTTTTTTTATAAGTGGAACTCTTTTGTACATATATAAAATAAAAGTTTATTTTACATTAGCGAAATTCTTTTTCACATATGTAAAAAAGTTAGGTCCTTGTGTTTTATTTTACTTACGTGAAAAATAATTTCGCTAATGTAAAATAAACTTTTATTTTACATATGTACAAAAGAGTTCGACTTATAAAAAAGAAATGAGAAATAATTTTTCATTTTACATATGTGAAATTGTCTTTTACATAAGTGAAAATCTTCTCAACATAAGTAAAAAAGAATTGCACATATGTAAAATGGACAATTATTTTGTATATATAGAATTATTTTCAACATTGGTAAAACTTTTTTCATCATGTGAAATTCTTTTTTTTACCATTTTAAATAATTAATTTATTTAACATATGTGAAAAAGAGTTTCACATATGTAGAATAAATTTAAGTTATTATGCGGCTTGCCATAAGTACCGGTCGACTTTGGAGAGCAGTAAATGTCTTGCTGGAACACCTGTTGTATTTAGCCTCTTATGCAGAGAATATAAATCTGTACCATATATATGGATATATTTCTGGGAAGCGTGGATACACAGGATTACATATATGTGTTTGCGGTGAAAATACAATGTTTACATCTAAAAATATTTCAAAATTAGTAAATGTCAATAGAAAAAAATAGACGCCATTTTTCATGTTTTATTTCTCAAAATGCAATAACGATATGACCAAGTAGAATAGTCCATGAACTATAGTAAACGGTGCCTCATTTTAAAAAAAAAATTGATAAGAACGATCCCAGTGGATTTTTTGTCAATCCCACCTTGGAAAGTTTTAAGAAAATGTAAAATACAACTTTCAGAAAATGTTTTTTAAAAAGCTAGGACGAACTTATATAAAATGAGGCACTGTTTACTAGATCGCATTGTGCTCTTACAATAGTACACATTTGAAGTTTCTAACATGAATGGTTTCAGGTTAGAAATGCGCCATGGAAATTGTAGTGTCGGCTTGGAACTGAAGAGCCAGAAATATGCATTTAAGTTTTGCATATTAGATCATGGGCAAACTAAATTATAGGCTCCATTTTAACTGTTTGTAATTATAATTTCGAATTCAATCCAAGTCATAAAATAAGTTTGGTTCATTTTGAGCCCAAGGGGCCCAGCAAGACCTTAACGGCAATCGGTTTATTGTAACTATTTGCAAGTATGATACATTCCTTCTCCTTGAAACTGATTGATCTATATTCCACGAGCCGAGCCCGGATCGAACTCTAACACAAACTACACAATTAATGTCACTACCATACTCTCTGTTAGGTGTTATTTCAATGAACTCTTTTTTATAAAACGTGTTGACACACTAGGTCATGTGATTTGCCCTTTGTGATACAGTCCTATTCATGGACCGGGTGGTGTTATGCTTTGTTTAGTTATGACGAATATACGGCCCACTCGTTACACTGGCTTATGACAAGAACTCTTATCAAAACTGGTTTGTTTCCAGGCAAAATGTAAACCGGCATGTGTGTTGATCGAGCTTTATCTAAAAAATGATAAGATTAACGTAAATAGCGACTGAACACTAGTGGTTGAAACAAGGCATTGAATAACAGCTTTAACACTGTTGGTGACAATATCTCAATCTGTCTCTGTGTTTTTGTTTTACCAGCTGGTACGGAAACTTCGTTAAAGATCGCTTTCCGGAGTGACACCCTTTGTCCATTATCTCCTTGCACAACAAAGGAATCCGACATGATTATTCTCGAATACCACATCAACTCAGCTGATATGTTCTTCGACAGCTATGGACAAGCCTCCTTTAAACTTACAGCGTTGTGTTAGTGGTACCTGCGTAGGTTTATCAAGGTTATGGTATTACACGTATGGAAGAAACCGGATTACACCGATTTGAGTTCTTGTGAACTGCGCGGCTGAATTTTGTCTTGGATGATGGGACTTCTTCCAGTCAGGTTCTCACTATAGCTACATTAGCCTACTTGGGTTGCTTTCATTGGAACGTGGGGACAATGTTTAACATTAATTGACACACCTTCTGGAAATGGCTTCAGTTCGCCGTGTAAGTCTGATCCGCATTGTTTACCATATGGACTGATTCCCCAGACGTAAACTCGTGTGAAGAGCAAATTATAGTTTATGTATTGTGGACTGTTTTTTGGGACACACGACAATAGTTTCAATCATATAAAAACAATTGTGATCTGGATTTTTTAACAAGTTGATTTGCTGCGCAAAGCTGTCAGTACCTGGATCGTCAGCTATGGGGGTTCTACTAACTTTATTGTTCTTAACTTTCACTAACTGTATACCAGTTTCTCGCGATATACTGGAATCCGACAACTCACCTATGGTTAAAGATTCAAACCCAGAGGACTTCTCTACCAATGATACTCAGCCCAGAATGCTGTACTCTACTGCTTTACTCGTAGGCAAGTTTAACACATTCAGAAACGTGGCATCTAAGGTTGAAGACAAAAATCCTTCTGTTGAAAAGACGTTCATGAATTTTTTCGCGAGAATTCTTGAGGCCAGCAAAATTGAAGATAAAGGCCGAACCAGACACTTATCTGGACACGGCGTTCAGGCGGAGACAAAAGCTACATCAGGTGATAGAACAAATTCGTCGGATTATTACGAAGAATATCAGGAGTGCCGGTCTAGGCTGGGTCTGATCAACCAGCCTCTACTGTTGGTATCCCGTTGTCCATGGATTTACCCTAATAATACGATTCGCCGTTTGTGTGAGGAAATGCCGGACACAGAAACCGATGACGTTTTGCGTCTGAGCAGTTTATCAGTTTCCGATAACGAAGCTAACGTCTTTGCGAATCGATTTTGTGCTAAGTGTCATAATGTGACACGCATTTACTCGTGGCAATTTTCCTGTGAATTTGAAGCGACTGATTTGGGTCGTATTTTGGAGGCAGATTATTCTTTATGTGATATAGATGGGGTGCCGCCATTTTCACTGGAGAGTGTGTCGTGCCAACCATCTCATCCTTCCAAAACGAATCATCGTAGAAAGCGGGCAAGTCGATATGGTTATGATGAAACAGATATTATAAACTTTCCTGTTTCATTCTCCATCTTGATGAATTTTGGATTCGACGGAAAGGCTCATATCCTGTTTACAGAGGCCCACCACATCATAGAGACACCTGCTGAAATTTTATGTCCCGCAAATGAAATATTCGACCCAGAGAAACGAATATGTCGAGCTGTCGTCTGCGATAAAGGTTATATTTTGAAGAAACAGAAATGTGTGGAAAAATCCCCTGTGATATCTACAATTAAGCCAATGGTTGGCGATGACTTCAAAGCAGACGACATTGCACAGGTAGCATTAGAAGTTAACGTGCCTTATGAGGATCATTTCTTAATCTTGAGCAAAAACTTCCCCAGGTTGATGATAGCGGAGATTGGAAGTTTGTTCAATATTAGTCAATCCAGAATACGGAACTTTACTGTGCTGCCTCTACAAGGCCAAGGCAGTGGTAATATCTTAGAAATACACAAGTACAAACACACCCCAGAACTGAAGATCCAGCAACTCAGAACCGGCACCGAAAAGAATCTGCAACGAACCCGTGCACGGCAAAATGTTAAAACCGAAAGTACTGACATTTCGCGGTGGACCACATTTAACATATCGAATCATAATAAAGTTCATAAATTTATGGTACATCATTTTAAAGTTGCTATTGATGTTATGATTAGGACATTAAAATATCCCTCAAATCAGGCCCAAACAGAATTACCCAACACATCGACGCAGAGTACCATTGTAAGTACAGAAGACCACGTATTTGTCAACGCAACACAACCTAAGTTTAGAATGTCTGAAAACGAAACTTTGGTTGACGAGACAACGGGAACAAGTGTTGTAGTTAAAATAACTTTCCTTCTGATGCCGCCCTCCAAAGCGGAAAAACAAGAGAAGAGTGTAGTAAAAGCTGTTCAAGAAATGACTTATATGGTCGATAAAAACAGTTTTCATGTAAATGTTAACAACACGCAAATCAGTGTGGTTGGTATTGCCAACGAAAAAGAACCCTTAGCATTGACCAATTGGTGTGCCCAGGGGGTCCTCAGTAGTTATGACGATACAAAGTTTCGCTTAGGGACTGTGTTCGACCCGGTTGCGCAAGACAATATAACGTTCGTTTATATCGATGAGACGAATGAAGTATACTCACCTGGTGAATACGATTTATTGGTACTTTTGCAGGGAAGTTTGTTCTATAGCAATAGTTCTGACGTCACAGGTTATGCTATTGTGTGTACGAAACCTAGGCTGGTCGATAAGTCATGTAGAACAATACGTCTAGAAAGAGGCGAGTATGAAATCCTTAACCATGATAAAACCATGACTGACATTTACACAAAGCAGGTGCGCTCTATTTTTGAATATCGCTGGGCCAGTAATGATTCTGTAGAGATCTGTATGCCTAATTTAGCCGATAAGACATGCGGACGTATAAAATTGTGTGAGTCCGAATACGATATGCTAGACAATAAGTCGATCATATACTCCGGGGATCTGTATAATGCATTCCAATATCAGAACTCTGATAATGGATCCGTGGAGATTTGTATTCCCGGAAACTATTTTGCCGATATGCTCGATGGTAATATTACTGACCGTGTGACTGGCTGTGATCTGGCCGCTTATAAAGGCTGGCTTACAGCTGAGGTTTATCTCACCGCGGCCTTGTCCATGATCTCAATTCTTTCAATGACAATCGTGTTAATTACGTATTGTGTTTTTCCTAAACTCCGGAACCTGCCTGGAACTAACACAATGAATCTGACACTCGCCTTAATGGTAGCTGAATTGGCTTTTGAATTCGGCTCTAATGCCTCGAATAAGACGGCGTGCGTAATAGTCGGCATCACACTACACTTTTTTTTCCTGGCGTCGTTTTTCTGGATGAACATAATGGCGTATGATGTCTATCGCACATTTGCCAACAGCTGTGTTTTAACGCGCGTTCGAAGCAAAGGGAAACATCTTCCTAGGTATGTCCTGTACGCCTGGGGGTGCCCAGCTGTCATCGTTTTAATTTGTTGCTTCATCGACTTTTCCTGTGCCATTAAAAACGTACACATTGGCTATGGTCCTACTCTTGAACTGAACGCACCGATTGACATGAATGCTTCAACCCTTTCAAATCAGAGTCAAAGCATTCCTGTGTATCGGTATCACCACCAAAGGCTAGGATGTTGGATCCAGGAACCCATGGCTGCTCTTGCCGCATTCGGAGGACCTATTTTAATAATTCTCTTTGTGAACGCCGTATTTTATGTTAAAGCCATTATGTGCATACACGCAACAACGAGATCTTCGCTGAAAAACACGCGGCGATCATCGAAGCGCCGCCTAACGGGACAGAATGACGTCATAATTTACGTACGTATGTCAACTGTGATGGGCTTTACGTGGATTATTGGATTTACATCGTCTTTCATTAGCTCCGTGGCGTCAGATGGCGGCGATGTCGTATGTCTCGTACTTCGAGTCCTAACTATTTTGTTTACGCTATTCAATTGCTCCCAAGGTTTTCTTATTTTCTTTGTTTTTGTTTTCAATCGCCGCGTTGGTAAACTTTACAAACAGCTTATCTCGACTAAATGGTTGGCGTGGAAAAAGTACTTAAAACGAAGACATAGCTATTCTCCAAGTAGTGGAATAAGGACCATTTCTTAGATCGCCTGCAAATACTGACTTTTTAAAAAAAATTATGTTTGTTTATTCGGCCATATTTTATTTCCCAATGTAATAAAAACACTCATTGATGTATCTATTGATATATGAGTTGCATACAATCTTTGCCACGGATCACTGGTCCTTAGGCTTCAGTTTGGGGATTGATCACTGGTCCATGGCTTCAGTTTGGGGATTGATCACTGGTCCTTAGACTTCAGTTTGGGGATTATACAAGAGGGTTACATCAATGAATGGGATTCAAGTTTGATTGTTGTCTTCTGTCGTGTAATAGATTGTCTTTATAATTCTATGATTTTCTACTCCGAAATATTTATTCCTTTTTTCTTTTCTGTAAATAGGATATCTTGTAACATAATTCAACTTATATTTGACTTTAACTACTTTCTCCAGGATTATTTGAAATCAATAAGGGTAAACCTTAATAAAGTTGATTGTGCAATTGCTAAAGAATTGTTCTGTTTAGTTGCATGTACATGTATTGATTGGTAGGATTAATTGGGTTATTACCTAAAGGGTGGATTATGTTTGATAATTTTATACAAGTTAAATTTGTTAAGGTGCAAACTGAAAGAAATGTCGCATATTGCAACAAAAGTCGCTACATTTTCATTGTTGGCCAAACTGTGCTCTACGAAGAGAATTGTCACGTTAACTGTCATTCACATTCTCGCCTCCTCGTACAGGAGAGGTTTGGTTAAACCTGGATGCCCACATAAAACTATCACGACTTGTGTTGAAATATGTGTCATTTTTTTTGTTTTGCGTGACAGCTTTAAGTTGTAAGAAGTACTTAAACATAATTTTTTTTCCGGCACTTGCTTGCTATATTCTTCCGCCCCAACTCCCTTTAAATTGCTACCGTCAATCACTCAGATTACTGCGCATAAAGTGTGTTTTGTCATAAGGCGAACTCCTTTTTATTTGCAGTAATTTTTAAAGGTATTTCTGTTATTACACATCATGTATTTGCTTTGCTTTCCTGTATGCCAGAATGTAACATTTGTAGGCCTATTGGCATAAAAAACAAACCATTTACCCATCAGTAATCAAATGGAAAAAACAAAAACACCATAGCGTTTCGGAAAATATTCGATGGGTCCATTTTATTGTCCAGTGGTGGTGTGAAGGACAACTAAAGAGAAATACACATGTATCCACACACTGCTATAAATTCAGGCATGTTCTTGTCAAATATTTATTTATATATGAATACAATAAATCTCATAATACGGTTAAATTTTGATAAATTATTTACTCATTTTCAATTGGAAAACAATACACGATGAAGGAGGCCGTTACCCTTTGGTGTATAGCTAGAGTCGGTCCACTATAGGCCTACTATTTTATTCTGAGGCGATCGCCTCAACATATTTCGTTCTTTACGGAGTATATTGGCCATAATCAGCCTCTGTTGTTGACGATTTAAGGCAAAACTCAGTTTATCACAGGTTTGTTAGAATTATATTTTATACGACTTTTAGTGTCGCCTAATTCGTTTTAAACCTCTAGACGGATTTACGTATTTTACAACTTGGAGCCAAAATACACGTGTCGTCTTTCTTTAAAATAGGCATCGCTGTATAACTGTTTACAAAAGAACCCAAAACACTCCAGTGATCTTTGGTACGCAAGAGTTAAAAAAAGTTACGACCCCAATAACTGATAGACATGGATACATGGTGACTTAATATTTCGGTTTACTTGAAAACTATTGTCAAGAATTCTTGAAAAAAGTAGTCAAGTATATTTCAATTAATTTCAAAGCCATTGTGACGAATTGTTAACAATTTGTTTAAAATAAATCGCCATTTATCCAATTGTATCTTTTATTGGAGCCATTTATAGTTTACTCTACTTCGTAAGACCGAACCTTGGAAATAATGCTATTTCACCCACGCATTGTACAAAAGAGCTTCGAAAAGTAATGTAAGTCTACATCGTGGTTAAATATCATTCATTGCTGTGCTGAAGCTGATTTGGTAATTTTTTTTGTGGTGGACTTCACTGCCATACTGATTCTGTCCTAACATCATTTGTTATGGTGGACTTTACTGCCGTACTGATTTTTCCGAACATCATTTGTTGTGGTGGACTTTACTGCCGTACTGATTCTGCCCTAACACCCTTTGTTCTGGTGGACTTCACCCGTACTCATTCTGTCCTAACATCATTTGTTACGGTGGACTTCACCGCCGTACTGATTCTGTCCTAACATCATTTGTTATGGTGGACTTCCATGCCGTAGTGATTCTGTCCTAACATCATTTGTTACGGTGGACTTCAATGCCGTACTGATTCTGTCCTAATATCATTTGTTCTGGTGGACTTCAATGCCGCAGTGATTCTATCCTAACATCATTGTTATGGTGGACTTCAATGCAGTACTGATTCTGTCCTAACATCATTGTTATGGTGGACTTCAATGCCGTACTGATTCTGTCCTAACATCATTTGTTATGGTGGACTTCAATGCCGTAATGATTCTATCCTAACATCATTTGTTTTGGTGGACTTCAATGCCGCAGTGATTCTATCCTAACATCATTGTTATGGTGGACTTAAATGCCGTAGTGATTCTGTCCTAACATCATTGTTATAGTGGACTTCAATGCCGTACTGATTCTGTCCTAACATCATTTGTTATGGTGGACTTCAATGCCGTACTGATTCTATCCAAACATCATTTCTTATGGTGGACTTCAATGCCGCAGTGATTCTATCCTAACATCATTTGTTATGGTGGACTTCAATGCCGTACTGATTCTGTCCTAACATCATTTGTTATGGTGGACTTCAATGCCGTACTGATTCTATCC
>JAVFBX010181413.1:0-10113 GCA_034783855.1 Mopalia kennerleyi
AAATTAATGGGAAAAAGAAAAAAAATGTATTTTCATGTATAATTAGTGTGTGTGTAAGGGAGTCGAACCAAATGTGATCGCGGTTTTTTTTTACCAGGTTTCCTGCCTGGTTTTTCCGTCTTATGAAGTAAGGCGGGGTCCCAGTAGACAATCCGTCGTCATATACTAGTAATCGAAAAATCGTTGATAACAACCTTAACCACCCCCCACCTCCAATCAAATAAACGAATATAGTACCGTGCTATGGTATGTGCCCCAAAACAACCATCTGGTAAGCGTATCCTAATCCAAGTGTTACTAATTCTACTTCGATGTATCGTCCACGGGTTCGATTCTGCTTGTGAGTAACACGACGTGTTTAGTTATTGCGGGGTGGTTTTATCCCGTTTTCCCACCGCATTGAAGCAAGTAAAAATGTGAAGTGGACAATCCGTCATGATATAAGTAAAAACCCTTGAAAACGACGTTAAACCCCAATCAAAAAAAATACAGTCTATATTTGTACCGGATTTGTTGTTGTCAGGATGGGGCGCAATTCGCTTTGACCAATGGACTTGTAGGTCATCACTTATTTATTCAGCTATTTTATTTAAGGGTATTTCACATATACGAAGACTTTGTTCTGCCGGCGCCTGATGGAAATTCTGGTGAATTTTTCTGAACAACATGCCACGAAACCACGGTCTTCACAAAGCCTCGATACATATCGAACTTTTATGGGTAAGCCGTACGTTGAAGACGAGCTAGGGGACAGGGTGGGAAGGAAGGTGGAACGGCAGTTTTATGTGCAACCAACAGGCCCACAGCTCGGCCCTGTAGTCAACAAAGATGTTTGTTTGTTTGTTTGATTAGGGTTTAACGTCGTACTCAAGGGTATTTCACTTATATCACGACGGATTGTCCACTTTTTCGTTACATTATCACCCAACAGATTGCAGGTACAGAAAGCAGAGAGACAAAACAAACGAATCCGGCGTGGAGATGAGCAGCTGCTCCTGCACGCGGCACAATTTCCAATTACCGACAAAGACTCATGATTGGAATCCGTGTTCGCTGGAAGAGGTGAAAATTCAATCAAATCTGGGGCCTCCAGTAAAATTGAAACGAAATGAGACCGTGGGTATTTTTGTGATACAGAAAAGCTGGCCAATCAACCAGCCGCGTTCTCCGTCATACAAATGAGAGAGGCTAAATTATTTAAGTTCAATTGAGAGGGAGTGTTTATTTGACCGTGCACAATCTTAGACTGTTGATACAATCATGACACCTATGACAAATAACTCTACATCACGTTCCGTTCGCTTCAATTTTCCCGCAAAAAACTCTCTCTGGGAGGTGTTTTCCAGGAAATCAAATTTTCTCGTCGATCTCCACCTTCATGCTAATTTCCCTTGACATACAGGTTCATTTACTCCCTCAAACTATTGAACTGTTGGTCGATTGTTTTTTGTTTCATACCACCTGTAGAAGTGGAGCACAGGTCCAAATCTCTACATCACATAACGCTTTTGTTAAATAACGTCTCTGAGAATTTGTTTTTTCATAAACATCCAATCTGAGACGCGAACAGTCCGGTATGCTTTCAAGTTTACACCATATGACGTATACCGGTCGATTTTCTCATTGAAACCAACTCCTAATGATGTGCGCGTCGATTTTCCCGTCAAAGCATAAAACCCTCTCTCGGAGATGTACAGATGGAATCTCTCCTTCAAACGTATTTTCACTGACTTGCAGTTCACTTGCTGTTTTCTGGCTTGACTATAGTAGTACAGAGAAATCCTGGTTCCCATTCTAACACTCGAAGGCAGTACTCAATTCGTTTGAATGGGTAAACATACTTATACCTCATTAAACCAAACTAGGTTGTTTGGCAGAGGTATAAGCTGCGGCGAAAATCCAAAAAGCAGATTTCAATTTCCCATCATTGTTGGCCATTGCTGTAGATTTTCCATTACTACGCAGACAAAGTATTTACTCACAAGCTTATATTAAAACATTTGCCAATTTGACCGGCATTTACATGTAAAGAGTGATGTGACAATATTACATTTCGTAAACATGTAAGCAACTTATTCACTGCTTAATTGACTCAAAAGTTTAAACCATATGCTGAATAACTTTTTCAACAGAAAACACTATCTTCAGAATATGATTTTAACAGGGAAACTTGTTATCGATGGTACAGATTGCACTTTGTTTTTACAAAAAGATATGCTTATTTATAAAACATATTCAGTTTGAAAATCAATTAAGAGGTTGTCCATATGTTTTTAAGTTCCCATCTTCTACTGCCCTGACATGTTAACCACGAATAGTGTACAGATAAACTTGAACACCCTATTTAAAAGGAATGTATAAGCTGCTTACAAACGTAGGGAAAGAAAACAATCGTTACTACCATAGTTACTCTCGAAAGCTTCTATAAATCCATCTTGATAATCTAGAGTCGCTACACAGTTCCACATAGAGCACACCTCATGCCAGGTAATAACACGCATAATCGGCTGTCTTGTTCCGGCATCACGACTGACTTCAAAACTGCTGATGAGACAGATTCTTTGGAAGAACATCGATTCCTTCAGACAACAAACACAAGCTGCAAATGACGTGAAGTGTCGGAAATCCCTGATTGAGTATCGCCAATCATTAAGTGAATTACAGAGTCAATCTGGATCTGACACGAACAATAATTGGACAGTGTCCGAGTAATGCGATATGACCGTATGTGTGCGTCTGACAATGTTCGTTATAATTACAGGCTACCGTACTGTTGACAGACACAATTACAGGGCAATTGTGAGGCCGAGATCGCACATCATCAATGGGATTACCTTCTATTACTGGGGTCTTCAAAATTGTTTCGTCTTCTAACTAGTATTCTAATACATGCCATTATACCCCAATATCATAAGGTGGAAGGGAATCTTATCTGCAATAGGCTACGTTTGTCAAGAGCGGATTCGTTTCCAGCAAGGGTTTCAATTATGAGGCCAAACCCGCACATTATCAATTGGCTTGCCTTCCATTATTGGGGTCCTCAATTTCTTTCTTCTTGCTAGTATTGTAATACATACCATTATATCCGATATCATAAGTTGTTGGGAAATATTCACGTTTGTCAAGGGCAGACTGGCCATTTGAACATTTTGAAGTATCTACTATAAGTAGTGTTTTCGGTAGTTTGGGATAAAACTTTCCTAGATTGAGCAGATTCTAGTTAAAACAAATTTCTGGCTGAAATCCGTCCGGGAATCGACACGGCCCTCACACTTAGGCATCGAATCGCCAGCAGTAACAGCCAGCTGCCTAGACTACTCAGCCACCCGGCCTTCTACTAAAACTTTTACAAAATTAACTGCTGGGGACAAGGTGCCTTACTTTGAGGATCGTGGGTTCGATTCCCGGACGGATTCCAGCCTGCAAAATGTTCTGAACTTGAATCTGTTCAAACTAAGAAAGTATTATCCCAAAATAACGAAAAATCTGTTAATATTAACTTTTTAAAAGATATTTTAACTTGTATATATACGGAGGCACCAAAATATGTTTAGTATTTAGAGCCTCTATGGGTCTTAATCCGGATCTGAACAACCCCATCTGTTAAAAGGCTCCACATTGCCTGATTTTTAAAGCCCTGTCCCTTCTGGAACCATTTTTGTTATATATCAATTCTGCTCTGAAACGCATGGAAAATGTTGTTTCAAAGGGTACTTACAAAAACCTTATGTACACATACTAAATAACGCGCGTGGATATATATGTATTTTGAAAAAGTATTTATGTATTTGGATATATGGTCTTATATACGAAATAAAACTATTATTATAAAACCAAACATTTTAATTCGCATATTGTTTTTGGTAAGATTGGTTAAAATGAGACAACGCAAATACAGATTAAATCGTTTATTCTGTTTCTCTTACGCGATAAAAAATCTCTCTTCATCCATAATGTATCTTGGTAAATTTGGATTCAACCCGGTATACTCGAATACGGTATACACTTATCTACAATAAACATTGGCTAAATTCCTAAACCCAGCGTAACTGGAAAACGTGTTAATCCGGTGAACATAGTGCACATCAGAACATTATCTCTGTGTGTATAGATAACACGGTATAGCTAATAAAACCCCATTGGGAAGCATTGGAGGTAAACCAGGTTACTGGACCTGGTGGAATTCGTTTTCAATTATCACCTGGGCAATGCGTCCAAATCTAGCAACAGGAAAAGACTGGCTGTTGCTAAACACACTAACGGTGGCCAAACTGCTAATGTTATCGATTTTTCTTTGTAAAGGGGTCATTTCAAAATATTCTCACATATTTTCTGACATATTTATGCGATCTCCGACCGTAAAAGAATTCTCATACTTGCAAATTCGTATTTGTGCCCTAGTCGCAATAATTCTATTCCCGGACACCAGGGTCGGTTCTAGTACTTTTTATAGATGGTTAGCTATTACACTTCACATAATGACTGAGGGGATTTGCGCTGTATTGGTGCTTACTGGTGATAGTACATCCTGGCCTGAATTCCTCTCTTAGCCCGGCATTGGGCATGGTGTTTATCTGTTCATATTCCCAATTGGTGTTTGTAGGCGTTAAGCACGGAATCAATCTATCAACAGCTTCTTGGCGTTTAACTAACAACAACGTCTATTCAGTATAACATGTTTGTCGTTGCATTACGTTACTTTACAAGCAAACTTTATGATTGGAAGTAGGATTGGTTTTAATTAAACACAATGTTGCATATTTTAATTTAAAATATTTAGGTAATTAATGCTAATGACTCATATTTCAGCTTATAGTTTTTTTTGTCAGATTCTTCATACAAACTATATCTTGGTTTCCTAGACATCACGTAATAAACGCATAGAGGATGTAGTCGCTGATATTTTTGCTTAATTTGCAAATAATGCATTTAGGTAATGTTAAATAAAATGCCTGCGGCTTCGTCCTGTATGCGTTTGTATGGTTTCCTAGCGGCTTCGTCCTGTATGCGTTTGGTGCGTAATTTCTAGGGAACCAAGAGGTTGTTTGTGTGAAGAATTTCACTAGAATAGTATAATAGGATTTTAATTAGATAATTAAAAACTGCGCGAATGATGGCCATCGCGGATAATAGAGGCGGCATGTAGCAGCGTTTGATTGGTTAATAATTACAAGTGTAAAAAACCCACTCTTCAAGGTCGAATTCAGCGAATAATTCACCGTGGACCTTCAACTAAAATGGAGGTTAAAATCCTTAAACAATAAACCTTTTGTGGGCAAATAGGATAGCGAAATACAATAACAGAACATATATGCCATAGATTGTCCCAGATATAAATAACCGCGTAGGTAGACAATGCTATAGAATTACAAAATAATGCACGTCATTATCTACAAAAGCAATACACGTACAACCAATTTTAGAAAGTTGGATCCCCTTGAGTTGTATGCAAACACACTTTAGTTTACAAACCCAAATAGACATATCAATAAATTCTAACGGTGCACACAGTTTCCATTTGGTAACATGGAAGCATAAATAATGATTAGTTTTATGAAGAGGATCAGGCGAGCCAACTCAACGCAAATCAAGTCAGTCTCGCTAAAATATAATTATTGTCTTTCTTGATTGAGGGTTTGATTGTGAAGCTAACATTGTTTGTCTTTGTTTGTTTAGACTTTACGCAGTAGGCCTATTTAAAGGAGAAGACCACCCAAAAACCATAGTCTATAAATAGATGTTAGCAAAACTTTTGTGTGTAACACAATACATTATTTTCCATGTTCATAACCTGATCGTAACTCTGGTTATCATCCATTAAAGATGATCACAAGCACCTGTGCTGCTAAGTTTTCCTGCATTTTGAATGGTCAGCCAATTTTGAACTATCCAATGATAGATCAGTGAAGTCTGCTGTACACAGGATTCGATGATTCAAGTGGTTGCGGCGTTGCGGCTGACAACTATAGTTATGATCGGGTTAGGACCATCAGAATTTTTGTATCGCATTTAGCAGAAAACGTTTTACTTATGTACAAAACACGGTTTTAAGGTGCATGGTCTTGTCTTTTAAGATCGTTTTACTTACATGACGGTGTAGGCCTATCAGTCAACTATATGATGGAAACCACAACGAAAAGATAGAACGACCTCGTCGCGCAGTACAAACATTTTCACTTTGATCGTATTGCCCTTACAATATTAGAATACCAAAGCAATATGACCCCAATCCCACCATCCCCGCTTTCTAATTGTGACATAAAATCCTGAAACATTCCTTTAGTGAACCACAATATGTAGCGGAAATATCGACTCGATATGCCTATATGCTGGGCTTTAAATTTTTCATTGTTTTGAACGGCTATAGAGTCATTAATCAAAGCAAATGTATTCTGAGTAGAACGCAGTAGAATTGTTGAAGGCCTGCGTGTTACTCCTTGAGAGAGACTCCCATGTCAAAATCAGGCCTATTTGCGTATGAGTTTACCAAAACATGAAACAAAGACGCCATAATATTTTGAAATGCTTTGATGCAAAACAACATCAAATGCTGATTGATTGATTGATGCAGCGATCGACTTATTGGTTGATTGATTCTATGGTTGATTTTTTGTTTTGCTTCATTCGCTGTTTGATTGACTATGTCATTCATTATAGTGTGCTATGGGAGTATATAATCGCCACATTAAAACCGGTCATGGACTTGCTAACTAGAATGACTCTCCCCATGGTTTAATAGTTCAATATGAAAAGAGACCGGAATCCGATGATCACAGAAGACAAGAGCAGATGATTTACGGGAGTATCAATTTACAGGCTACCGAGAAAAAATAATGATTGATAATAGGTTTCTGTCGCAAAGGTGAAAATTCAATTAAAACTTGTCCTATCTAGACTTGTGTGGCGCCTACAATCAAATTGGACCGAAATGTGAGAGCCGGTGCTGTCGTTAACCAATCCTGGTCTCTGACAAATGAGCCAGTTGCCGTCTCAGTCATACAACTAAGAAAAACCGTGACCAATTAAATAAAGATCAGTTTGTATGAGGTGCATCCTGAGCATTATGGTTCTCGAGTAAACCTTTAGCAAATTAAAAGTTACAAAACCTGTTATGTCACCATGACTGTTAAAGGTCATGGACTTCGCTTCAGTTCACAAGGTTATTAATTTGGTGCATTACCGTACTCTTAAAAACTCTTCAAGATATGTGTTCTCTAAGGAGCAGTCGTCGACACGTCCACATTAATTGCGGTACTGTACGATTTATCTCCCCTAGGAGCCGATGATTGTCAGTAAACCATCATTTACCAACCAGCTTTTTAATGCAGACAGCAAATTTGGTATAAACCAGCGCCATGACTATCTTACCAAAACTTGTCGAGACAGCCTCTACTTCTAGCCACAGTTTCGAAAACAAACAGCTGCTTAAAAAGTGGGACATGTTCAATGTGAGACAACAAAAAGTGGCAAAATTTTATGATTTAAGAATGAATACATTTGTTTGTATCTTTGAAATGGAATTGCCTTGATCTACAGCTACACTACATCATAATATAGTTACAGTGTATTAATATAGCTGTAATTTGCCTGGCGACGACAGCACAATTTTTGTTAATTTACTCAATATCACTACATTGTATATTCAAGATGGTCCTGATTTATGACCAAATGTTTTATGGAGGTAAGAGAGCGGCGGTTATAATCGAATGTCAACCATAAGCATGCGTATTAGATCGATTCATGTTATTTGTTAAGTCGCTCGCAGATTTAAAATGAGGATTTCGCCTTTCCATTAAGAAAATCTCCCGTGATTTTACTTTTAAAATATCAATGGAGATACTTGAAAAACTGATGAAAAGTGGAATTGAACAGACAATGGCGATAAGAGTTGAAAAATAGAGATTTTGCACAGCAAATCTGTGCAATGCTATGTACATGTACATAAGTAATATTGTTCGTCAATAGCTTTAATTACGAAATGAATAACTATATAATACAGAAGTGCATATGGGACCGTCCTATCATGCGACAGAATGAAACTTCTTAAAACGTATTTGTCAAATTTACTCTACCAATGGCGCCAGAAGTGGTTAAAAAATAGCCTCAAAGTGTAATATTAATTTTGTCCATACGATTTTACTGCCCGTGCCACTACCACCCGCAGGCCTACGGCAGTGGCTTAGTGGTTAGCGTGTCGGGTTACTATTCCTACTTTGATCTATATGTACCAGTTATGGGCTCAAGTCAGCCATCAGGTTTTTGAGTGAGTCACAAGATGTAGTACCGACAACCGCAGGGGTGGTATTTCCACTATGTTTAAGCACGGAACAGCATGAAATGAACACTCCGTCGTCATATAATTGAAATACCCTTCCGTTCTACATTGAACACCAATCAAACAAATAGACAAACACATATTAAAACGCTACCGCCTGTCATTGTGAATTCACTGCTGAGAACGGCGCGGATAAAATGTGACCAGGAGTTTTGACCATAAAACGAATCCGCATGAGTTCACCCGATTTAAGTCATGGCGTTCTAAAATATTTGCTTGTTACACCATTTGGTAGACGAAAAGGTCATTCTGGATTACGACTCTGGTCTGATATGACGATGATTTAAAAAGTCGGCCACGGCAAGGTTGATCTACAAAACAATACTTCAGCGTAAATTCTACGGATACGCTGTAGAAGTTTCCTTCCGGCGCAAGACAGAAAGCACTTTCTTGGATACAATTTTTCTCCGCCAAAATAGTAAAAAATGCAGAATATCAGGAAAACTGCACCAGAAACACAGCTGATAAGTCAACATAAGACGTATGTGTGCAACATTGATTAATTGGTGATTTGCGCCGTGCTGGCTCAGTTCGTGACCCTTCTATGTCATCGGGGAGTAATTCCACTATCACTTCAACATTGGTTTTGACCGAGAGGTCCTTTCAGCCAGGAACATTACAGGGCACATAAGTACCGCTCATTTCTACTTGACTTCCGGTCACCTCCTTCAAGCTCTGTCGCTACGTGTTGAATACCGATTGTCCACAGGCGTTTTCTGTGTTGCTGTTAGGTGTACGTAGCTGTAGGACTTAAATGGAGTAGGCCTTTGAGTATCGCTTTTGCTGTTCACTTATGCTAGAACTAGAAAAAATTGAGAGGGTATGCGGAAGTGAAGTGAATTACGTGAATATCATCGTTCACCCGATTTGACTCACAGGTGGTATTGCATTCTGGGTCGTTAATGCAGCCTTTGGTTGATTTATTGATTAATTTATTGATTGTTTATTTGATGGATTAGTTCATTGGGTGTACCTTGTGATTAAAATGTAAAGTGCTTGCAATCAAAGGTATTTTCCTTATATCACAGCCACGTTATTCAAGAGCCAGTTGCTCGAAATACTAGTGGTTAACACAGGGTTAAATCGCTAATAGCGGATTAGATAACTTCGCTATGGTGTTTGGTCATCTGATAGCGGAATAAATTTAATAGCACTTCGAGCAGCCGGCCCGTTCTCTCGTTAACACTCTGATATACAGGGATCGTTTCTTTATACCTTCTGATAAAAGATTTCCAGTTTCTCGAGGATTGACATAACAGGGTTTACTTTAAAACAACAAATTACAATCTTGTATTAGTTGTTTCTAGTCCAAATCGTCACATATACTTTGATTGGTTACGGACAAAATTGTTTTTCAGATTGCGAGCCAATCGAGCGAGGCCTTATAGGCGACATAAACACATGCAATCTGGAACGCCCCAAATGACTTGACCTAATTTACCATGTTCGCAGTAACCCCGTTCTACCATCCCTCTAGACAACCGAGGATCTAAGTCAATGAATAAAAATAAATTATTTGAAAAATAGCCGCCGATTAGTGAGGGTAGCGCTCCCTGGAGAAAATCATCACACTATAACTCAGTCAAAAGGAGTGTAGTGTATTATTCTATTGGAAATATAACACGTATCGCTTTATGCGTATGGCTCCTAGCTATCAATTCCATTGCTAGTGCATACAGATTGCCATAGAGTATGTCTTTATTGATTTCATCAGACTGCCACCAATTGTCAAGTTGTTAAAGTAACTAAGCATACGTTGGGGGGGGGGGGGGGGGGTA
>JAVFBX010181424.1:0-25547 GCA_034783855.1 Mopalia kennerleyi
CAGAAAAATAAGTATAACTCATTCGATTCTGTAATTACAACAAAAGTCCTTATTTTGGGCGCTAGTGCCTCTTTAATGTGCTAGACAGGATCATTTGGCACCTGACTGCTAAAACTCATAAAACCAAATAATCCACGTTTGTCCCGGGTTGAACAATAATCTAGTTGACTTGAGACTTAAATAAGTTCAATCCATACTGCTATTAATCATAGTAATTTATGAAACCTAATATATTTGGAAACATGATTACATGAAATTACATGAACAATGGATCTAGTCGTTCCTGTAACCCTTTGTGCAGACAGCGTAACTAACTAACTTCATATTATATGACACGGTCACAAGTTGTTGAAGGAAATAAACTTAGAAACAGAAGAAACTAACAATTAAAAGATAAAAAATATGGTTATAGTAAATAGATTTGTCTTTATTTAACGCACAGGAATCGACCGGTGGCGTTCTGACTGTCCACTTCGCTAAATATCTTGTGCTACAGAAAAGTTTTTGGATGACAGGATATATTGCTTCTTGTGTCAGAAATTGGTTTTTAAATGAAGCCTTATGTCAAACTCACACAACTGTACAAAACGGCTTTAATGTAACACTTTAAGGTGTCTTACTGACCAGATACATCAGATACGGCTGAGACTGAATACATGTTCAAAAACTGAAAGGACGCGAACTCCATTGAACAAAAAAGACGGTTGCCGAAAGAAAATTTTTCCAAATTTCGAACAGAATACTTTCTACAAAAAAATCTGTAAACCTGCTTCTTAACGAACAGCCTGACCCATATAGGAATGCGAAGAAAGAATTTAAACCTTTCTCTTTCACAACTATCAATATTGTAGGAATAGTGTGTTCAAAGTAAGGCTCAACTTTTATAAATACCTATAACTATTGTCAATACCAGCAAAACTAGAAACCATGGTCTACTTTTTTCGTTTATTTACAAAGATCTTTACTTCATTTATTCTCTAATTCAGTAACAGAATCAAAGTGCAGAAATATCTTCTATAGATGTTACACTATATACAGCCCTGCTGTTAGTCATGTCGGCTGTTTATTGTCATTAGGTTCTAATTTTGTTATCATCATCTTTTCTGCACTGTTTCAGAACGCATACGTAAAAATAACAAATAATTTGAGGTATGTGTGTATCACTTTATCGTACAAATTCGCGGCAGATACACGAGGCGCAGGTATTTTACAGAACTAATATGTCTTTTTTTGTATGGTCATATCCTCTATTATATCCCTCTTTATGCAATTATCACAAATACTCAGCAAAAACAGATAAAACGGTATTCTATTTAGATTACCCGTTTAACGAATTTAAAACCTGTGCAATGAATTCGGGAAATTATTTGCCTTTGAGTTTTCAGGAACTAATTGCTGTTTTCGTTTGAGCCAAATATGGCTTCACTTAAATTATTGTTTTTGTTTTGAAATCTTATTTCACATTATTTCATTCCAGCGTATGTGTCCATGAGGTGGGTTACGAAGTTGTATCCTATTGCCACATGTTTGTTGTTAACTTATCTGTATTCAGTCCATCCAATGTGATACTTTATAGCAGTAAAGCTGCAGGTATCGCTGGCATAGACTTCCTATTCAAGTAACTTTCCGATTGACACCATACGTCTGTTCATTATTCGTTTTGACGCCGAAACTACCAGTAAAATAAGGAAAATCCAGTAAGGGAGAACAAACAGAGAGTTGAAGCGAGGAACATTTACGTAGATGTGCAACCAAATATATTTTAAGTAATATGGGACAATTTATGGGAAAATCGTCAATTTGTCTTGCTATTCGTGTGTGTTATCAATCTGCCATGAGAGAATTGATACGGCTAAACTTATCAATGGTACACTAATTCTAATGTTTGTATCACGCGTGTCGCGTGGTGACTTGAAACATTATCCAGTTTAATGTTTTTTTTAGTAATCATTATCTCGTCTCAATTTATTCCATTATGACAGGGTGTCGTTTCTATTCTTACCAATTGATGCCGAGCCAACGGATGTGGGGCTTCCTCTGTCACTCTCCTCCTGTATGGGTGAGTGTCTTCCGCCCGGGGAATGTCGACTAGGTAAATGACCTTCCTCCATGGACAGATATCTGGGGTCAGCGTGAAGTGTGTCATACTGAACGAACTTCCCACTCGTGTCCAGCACAAATTCCGTGCCCGAGTTAATCTGGAAATATATTTACGTTTCAACATAAAGTAAAGTAGCCTACTCAATATCAGGGGTATACTATGACTGTCTATTTAAAATTTGATATGAAACAAATATAATTTAATACTGGCCTATACCCATCCAGACTACTCCAACAGTTAATAAAACAGATACAAGTTAATAAATATATTCCCATTACGATCTTGCTGGATCCATTTGGCTCAGCCTGTTTTATTATTTTTTTTTTAACATTACACATTAAAATGTATTATATTGAAACACATTAATCGATATTTTTATGACAAATTGTTACATTTGAGCCTTTACCGAAGTTGTTCAGCCAGATAGTTCCAAAAGAAATCTACTAGGTGCTGAATACCAAAATAAAGTAAAAATGAAATAGTTGTGTGTAGAACAACTCACGCTTTAAAAAAAACAATCACACCGGATGGAGTCAAGATTGATAATGTCAATCAAAAATATCAATTTAATTGGACTAATGTAAACTGCACATATTCTAATTTCGTCAACAAAGTAATTACATTCGCACTATATCTGGAAGGTTAAGTAACACGCCTAATTATTCTCTTAATTAGAAAACAGAACTACTGCTTAAGGCTCAAAAGGGACACGATTTCTTCCAGAAAACCCTGAGAAAAACAAAGAATGAGCCAGAAGCTTGAGTTTATCTATATATATGGTAAATCTATTAGTAATGGATAACAAATATGTTTTTAGAGTACACTGTTCTTATTAATGCATAAAGAGGAATTTTCGTTACCAAGGCTACTAATGTATTTTTGCTTTTCCCGGTACAGTCTGTGAACAATCTATTCTTATAGTAGTCTTAATGGAAGTGAATTTAAGTACCAGCTTTAGGAAAGATGTTTGTCAGTTATAATGATATATTTATATATTGTCGCAGAAAAGTGAAACAGTATAATCTTTAAATGTGAACCGGTTTAAACTGTCTTTCTTTTATGATCTAAATCAAGTAAGCAAAGCTGCACAAGTTTAGCTATTCGGGGATATTCCGCAATATGGCACAACACCTCTATAATAGTAGGGTTTTGTTCTTAACATTTCTTTTTCTCGCGTGATGCGGACAACCGTTTTACTTGTTCAAACTGCAGAATGCTTTCACGCGTGATACCCCGAGTGAATAATCAGTTCAAATTTCCAAATTTCGTGTGACTGGGATACGAGGTAAAGAAGCCACGTACAGCTTCGTTTTTTTAATAGCGCCAGCAGGATATGAACAACAACAACAACAACAACGAGTTAACCGGACACTCTGGTCTGATCCATAAAATCAATTTTAAAAAAAGAAAGAAACGAATTCATATCGTCGATATTTTGTGGGTAAAGCCCAATGTTGGCTCTTAGCTGAAGACCACACTGTTCTTCTCTTGTTGTATACTTGAATGATACATCTAGTTCTCTATAGAAGCGTGGTTGAGGCAGATTTGTCTGCAGAGTATGATTTTTGCGACTAAACGACTGCCCATGCCACCATAATTATATTAAGCCACAGACGAATCGGAATCGAATAGTTGATACTTTTCTTGACTCTGGGTTTAAACTGTCACCTTTTCCCCCAAAATACCGGGTTGCATTGTATTAAAATATAATAATATCTACAAAGCTGTCGACTTAAATACTACGGTAAATCGTTTCACACATTGTTCTGTAAATCAACAGTTCAGAACATGTAAGGTATACACAATCATCAAAATATTGGCTTCCAACCATTTTCGCACCCGAAAGCTCCAAAATAACATTAAGAGTACCACTACTATTTTCCATGTTATAGATTGTATACATACATCACAAACAGATCGGCTAAGTGTTGTCCCTTAGCTCTGAGAGCACTGGGGCAACATGCGCTATCCCACAATCGCCCGCTATGAATTACGGAGACAATGGCGTATCACGTGTGTGTCTGGATCTTGACTCTGGATCTGGGATTCTATTCATGTGACAATTGCTTCAGTCTGCCTTTATTTATTCATCAAAACACGTATAACAATGTGGTGATCCTTTCTGAGGTGATCAATAAATATTAGTAGCCTATTGATGTAGTTCTGGGTGGCAAATTATCCATAGTACCTAAGTAGAGAACGTTTTGAAAGGTTCGTGATAGAATGGGTTTGTGAGGAATTCATTATAAATAAAGTAATAATCCCGAATATTACTGGTTTCGGAAAAAGCTGAGGCAAGTTGCGCTAAGTAGCGAAACAGAATACTTGACATGCGTGTGTATTGTTAGAGAGGATAAGAAACCTTATTCCGTCGTTTTTCTGAGCAGACTTCGTATGCGTCAACAAAAGGAAGTAAGACATAAGATAACAATTGACGGTAGGAGAAAAAAATAATTCAGCCACCCAGTGTTTTTCAGTGGTCTATATGTGGCAGGAATTTACTGCCGGCAAATTCAGAAGGTGGTGGTTACGATTCCCGGACAGGTTTAAACCTGCAAAATTTTCTGAACTAGAATCTGTTCAAAACAAAGAAAGAGATATCCCAAAATAACGAACATATTGTTAATGAGACAGATAAATACACGTCAACATCACGTGCACTTATTATTTAATAGAATCAGTAACTGATTATTTAGCCGTGGTAATTAGTCTGACCTCTGCAACACCAGACGATGATGTAATTTCATTGGTGTGGAAGGATTGCTGTCAAGTATCAACTCACTTAGGTGAAGCAGTTCCTTTGGTTATTTCATGTTTAACTGATTGAACTCAGCCTAGGATAGTTAATGGGGATTTGCTTAACCTGGTATATACTAATATCATATTGCCATCACAGCAATATAACGGTCAACCCTTAGAAGTTCGATCGTGAAGAGTTCTTCAATTCATTTAGTACGATAGTTGAACAAGATGAAGGTCTAAGGAAAGTTCAAGTATTTTATTCTGTTTGCATGAACGATGAATTGATTTATATAGTTGGTGATGTGTGCAGAAGACATGGATTACCATTGGCGCGGACTCATTGGCAAGTCTGCAATCAGCAAACCTACCCAAAGTGTTTAATGAGTAGTGCCTACGATCATATGGACAGTGGCATTGCAATGCAAATAAGCTTAATTGATTACGGACATATACATTAACAGCCAATCAAAAACGGAGTCGTCAAATAAATGTACTAGTTTTGAGTACGGCGAAAAACATCAGTCAAACGGTCAAACAAAGAAACAAACATAAATACTTTGTTAGAAAATATTGTCTTTTGAAACGACGTGGTATCACTGCTTTTGGGTTGCATTTTTGTAACCAAGAATAAGGAACTGAACTGTTAATCAACTGCTTACTGCCATAGATGCATGGGAGCAAGGTAGAGTTACTACAATTGAGCCTGTCTGTTTGTTAAGATAATACCTTGACATCCATTCATACAATGTGACTGTTATCAGTATTCCGCAATTTGTTTTGAATAATTCTGAAAGTTTTGGAGTCTTTTTTGCATCATGTAACTAAATGACTTGGGTGTGATATAGAGTGAACATTCTCAGAAATAATAGTTCTTGGAGGTTTTTTTTAAGACGATGATTCTACATTTAACCATTAAGACGAAACGGGCATTAGTTATGGGTCTCAAATGCTTTCTTAGAGAGTGGTCTCAAATGCTTTATTAAAGTGTGGGCTCAAATGCTTTATTAAAGTGTTGTTTCAAATGCTTTCTTGGATTGTGGTCTTAAATGTTTTCTAAAAGTGTGGTTTAAAATGCTTTCTTGGATTGTGGTCTTAAACGAGTTCTTATAGTGTGGTTTCAAATGCTTTCTTGGATTGTGGTCTTAAACGTTTTCTAAAAGTGTGGTTTCAAATGCTTTCTTGGAGTGTTGTCTCAAATGCTTGTAAAAGTGTGTTCTCAAATGCTTTCTTGGAGTGTGGGTTCAAATGCTTTTAATATTGTCCAGTTGTCTGCACTAGAACCGCTGATGAATGGCATCTTAGTGCTTATCTTCCGGGGTTATATATTTTTTTACCATAACTTATTATGAAAGTATCAGTAAAATTCCATCGATTAATTCGAAAGCCACAGATTTGACAAAATTGTACAATTTGATAGCAATTTTAATGTATACAATCTTTTCCAAAATGTAATTTCTGTCAAGGGAATACTGTTAAAAGCATTGAATAAGCTAAACTGTTTCTCTTATAATAGTTACAGAGACAGATTGTAGTTCAGGCTAACCATTGAAGTTGTACCTGTCGGGTATGTCAGATGTGAAAAGCTTTTCTACAAGACGTATGTTCTAGCGTGCGGTCTAAGGGTCCAAACCGTGTTTTGGATTACTCCTTAAAATCTTTTCCCGCTTTTGGGGTTAGGGAGAAATAAACTGTAGTGTTGTCTCCACCTCTCATTGTCTAATTTATAGCACATGTACTTATAGTCACATCGGTAAGTATGGCATCCTGTGAATATGAGTGACAATGGAGGACGGAGATACATGAGTGATAATGAAGGGCGGAGATATGAGTGACAATGAAGGGCGGACAGCTGAAAGACTTTGTTATAAAGCCACATTTATTCAATGTCCAAACTTTTAGATTAAGAGTGTTGATGTATATTTAGGTATTGGATAGCAAATGTCATTTCGTGGGCAGGTATACAATTACTCTGTCTAGTCGGCTAATAGATTATCTTATTACTACTTTGTAAAGGTCAACAACGTATAACTTAACTGGAACATTTGGTCAGGTGACATTATTGGTAGGTAGACTGGAAACTGAAACCGTCATAGTAGAATATCGGTCAGTTGTACAGCTTTAGAGGTGTAAAGTGTATGTGGTACTTGTTTCTGAAATGTATATGGTAGCCTATGTTTGTCTGGTAACGATAACTTTATTTAACGGTATTTCTCTAGGCACATACCGATCTGTCTTTGTGTCGTGTATCTTTTCTATTTGACTTGTGTCAATGATTGGAATGCTGTCAATGTCTATGTCTGGATTATCTTTTTATTTTTGTGAATAAGTAAGCCGACACGCAAAACACTAATCCACGGCGGCGGGCTGTTGAGACAAGAAGGTTGTAAACTAACGAGTTTTCATAATTTTAATTATGTTAGCAAGCTACACACCAAAACTTTTTGAATCCTTTGTCTTATTATAGTTTGAAAAGGAACACATATATATTATTTTGACTACACTACACCAGAATAGTTGATCATGTCATACTCTTACATAAACATTATTTGTAGTTGGTTTGCAGTTTTTGTATAATGGGAATGTTATCTTTTAAACCAACCACTCCTTTTATTGATTTCCATTGAACGTTATTTTGGTTCTAGAAACATGGCAGCAGACTGTTTTATTTTAATTGGTGATAGTTTAATGAGTGGTAATCAACAAGAAAGCGATTAATTGATCTAAAATTTATATACTTGTACACTATTTGCCTTTCTTCGTCGCCATATAGTATAGTATAGTATAAAAGCAGTGTTTCCAGTGACCACCATTAAATCCCATCTTTATAGCCTTGGATAAGACCCAATGTTTTCAAGGTGGGCCCTGATGCTACTTAAGTGCGGTCATTTGTTTTACTGAATGTAAGAATAGCACATTTGACAAGGAAGACAAGGTATTAATTAATGATACAACTTCTGAGACCAGTCTGTTTAAAATGAAGCACCCACAAACAGAACAGAGAGTAGATATCAAGACCACCCGTTGACCAGTTTCCAGGCTAATTGAGATCACCATAAACTACAGAACATGGCCAGCATACAGTATTGGCGAGGTCAATGGCGGACGAAATGTACTCCTGTAATTTGTCAACCAAATCTAAATAAAACTATTTCTGGTATGGAAGATAAAAGAAATGAAGGGCACTTGATCTTATTGACGCAGGGAGCAGGTGGATTGAAGTGAACTAAACTCGCTCCAGAGGACTCCAACACACAGAGGTAAAATATTGACCTGTTATTGATTTCTACAGTTCTCCAGATAATCTTATTGACACACACGTGTGTTGCCTGAAATATTCATAATAAAACAAACACAGACACAACGGTTATAGACAACGACTGAGGTAACTGGAGATTGGTGTTATGTTTGAACGCAGGGAATACGCGTGTATACTCTACTAGATTAATGAATCAAGAATCGTATTTTTTTTATAGGTTCGTCATATAAATAAATAATTGTGAATTTATTGACAATTGCAGGTCCAGAAACTTTCGCTCTTTTTTAAAGTTATCTAACTGTTGAGGCAACGATCAAAGAATATAACTATTATGAATCCTATAATCGCTCAATGCAAAGATAAACTTAAAAGAAAGTAACGAAAGACTCTTGTCACAAATTGGTGAAATCAAATATAGCACCATGACTGGTTTAAAAAATAAAACGTTACAACGTTAAAACGTTAGGTTGTGTAAATGATACTTGACCAGAGGCATATAATCTGGTTGCTGGATGTACACGTAAGACTAACGTTGCAGGCTTTACCTTCTACTCATTCTATTAGAAAGTGGCCATGCACACATAGCAGTGTCATTATTAAATTTATGTAATCCATTACTAGAGTATATACCGTACTTTGACATTGAATATTTTAACTCAGTATAGAGGATTATGACCAAACAGAGGGTCGGCTGCACAAGCTCACCGTAGCACAACCTCAAAAAATGTAATAATTGGTTTAGCAAAAGATGCCATCCACAATTAACTGACACAAAGCAATGAACAGAGACCATCACAATATTAACGCTTGTTGCTCTCGTACCCCTGAAACATATTCTGGCTTTATTTGAATGTCATATATATATATATATCCCTAGTTACTCTCGATTAACCAGCAGGTTCGTATCCTCGCATGTATGTGAATGTCGCTTTATAAGAAATATAAATGGCTTTCCATGAATAAGTTCTGTTGTATAACTTTGATCGGAATTCAATTAAAACTTAAACATTACATTTCTTAATGCTTTCTTTCGGACCAAGTCAGTGGGCAGTCTTAATCAGAAAGAACTATCAGAAACTACCAACACAACGTTATCAGTTCTAAAGACATGCTAAAACATTTGCAAGTACTGATATTCCGCCAGCAGGACTCCGGAAACCATATCCCGTCAACTATAACAACGAAACACGGAACTTTGAGGAGTTCCCTGAGAGAGGCAACTTATGACAATGGTTTACAATGCCAATGACTAGTCAGCTGTTAAGACGTCAAACATGTTTTTATCTCTGGTAGTGAGATCTATAGGGGAAGGCTGATACATTTACCAAATTTAAAATGTCAAACAGCTCAAATGTATATAAAAAGCCATCAATAAATAAGATATTGCTATTCTATTATCCATTTATCAATTTAACGATCCACTATTTTGACACATGGAAGTAATTATGAGGAAAATAATATCTGTGGCATTAAGGATCAATTTAGGATCAATTTAGGATCAATGTAAGATCAATTTCTAAAAATTGATCATATTTAGGACATTTTCCTGGATTCATAAACACGAGTCATGTACTACAAAGCTTATTATTCATCGGAGGCATACTTGCTAAACATTTTATCTATCGATCTGAGTTCAAGTCGAAAAGCAAAAGCCACTGTCTAGGAATCGTATTACAGTGTAGTTGACCAGTAGTCATCGTAATCACGTCAAACCCGTCAACAGTAAAACTGACAGGCAGATTTGGTAAAGTGCTGACGTATCTGAGTACAAAATGTCGGTTAGATAAGTGTTAAGTACAGAAATGGAACTGCAATGTGGAAACAGGCACTCCAACAAGGATCTTCAAGCTTGAGATCTCAGACTTCTAGTTTTCAAAACTTTATTTGACCATCAAACTACTGTAGCTTTTAAAAGCTGTACGTCAAGTAAATGAAGTATGACTGTCTTGGAGATGACACAGAGCTACGCATATTCTGGTACGGATCTGAACCGGAACATTTTGTGACTAGTAAGCGATATCTTAGAATAGCGCAAATACTGTGAAGCGGATCTTTCTCAAAACTTCGTAAAACCAATCATCTCACGAAAGAAATTAATCCGAAATTAAATTAAAAAAAAAATTATTTATTAGTTACTTAGAGCAGCGTGACAAATGATCACAGATTCTCAACTTGCCTTTATCAATTATCAGGAAACCTTAATTTGATATTTATTGACTATTGTAGGCTGAAGATTGCAGCAAGTGTTATTTTTACTCAAAATACCAAAGCCATTGAGCGATTTCTCGGAAAACATTCAGGTTAGTTCTTGTTGGATTGGTATAAAAAAAATATTCTGCATCTGAAGTGGTTATTCCACAAGCTATTGTAAATCCACTTTCCCAGAAAGCTCCGGTGTCAAAGAAAAAAACTCAGCTTGAGTAAGTAATACTGAAATTGCGTGACATCGTATGCTTATATCTTACGATATATAACACACTTTACTTTGTAGAAAATTTGGTTCATACTATCGTTATCCTCTACAAATCTGATAAATATCTTTCCGAGGCAAGGCGGAACAGAAGCTCGTCGTACCAAGCCTATCATTTATTCCTACTTTGCCCTTACAAACGAATAACCCGAGTTAAGTGTAGTATAAAACAGCTACATTCGAGTGGTGCATCTTTATCCCACCGTATCAGATTAGATCTTTCATTAGCAAATATAAGCGACGGTCTAAACACAGGAAGGCAAGTGTGTAACATGTAGATACATACACGCGTACTTAGCCACATTTAATAATCCTGATATCATAGCACACACTTCTGTATTATAGACTAAATACAACAGGTGTTCTGAAAATCGACCAAAGGGCCCAGCAAGACCTTAAGTGATAGTAGCACCACGCGTGTTCGTTGTTTTCAGACGTGGTTTCTAATTTTTCTGATTGGCTTTTTGGAAATAAGTATCAAATAAAATGTTTGCCACATTTTGCAAGCCAATTGTGGCAAGGATAAAATGGTGTTAGTCTGACCTTTTCATTTTGAACCGTGCCAGCGAAAGATGGTCTCATAAAGGCTCCGGTGCAGATATTAACCTCTCCATTCACAAATATATAATACGTTGTGCTGGGGCAAGAATAAGTGATAGATTACATTGGAGAATTTAGTGATACCCATCGATCAATTCTTGCAAATGCATGCACAGACCAAAAGTGAAATTGATCTGGAATGTTACTCTTAAATGAAGGCCACCTAAAAAGAAAAACACACACATTATCCGACCTAAACCACTTTAAATAATATTTCCTCGTGGTTTGGTATTCACTTGTAAAACCATGAACAAATGCCTGGGAGTTTTATATAGTAGCCTAAAATCTCCATTGACCTTTGTTTGTTTCTCAATCAACTATTAAACATTGCTGATGGTTTGAGAGCGCTTTAGAGCTAATGACTGGCAGCATCGCCTCACAGTAAATAAAGAAGTGGCGATAAACGTGAAATTGTCATCAGTCATTTCATTAAATTCGCAAAATTGTGGAACATGTGAAATTCATAAAAGGACAGCAATTGGCATGAGTAACGTAAGGTTTTTCTTGGAAGCTTGTTTGCACTCAGAGAGAGAGAAGCTAACAATAGTGTTTTATCTAAACCGTTATAATTGTCACATTATCTTTACCAGGAAATCAATTTATTTTGTGACACGTGTATTTGAACAAGGTTAAACATTGAAAAGGAAAGTATCTCAAGAAAACAGGGCAGAATTATGCATTCTAATTGCTTCTCATTTCCCAGAAAAGGTATCTAGAAAGAGGACAACTGCTTTCTAACTCACTATACACATATACACTGCTCCCTGGACATCAAATAAGGGTGCCTAGTGTATTTCGCAAAACGATAAATCAAACACGCCTGTCTGGATTCGAACTTGTCATTAATTAAGGTGGGAAGTTTGAATCTCAACCCATAGACCATTCCTTAGAAAACGGCTCAAAGCGGTCTTTATAACGAATTGGACAAACAATGTAAAACTTCTACATGCTTCTGAAACAAGAAATCAAATGACAAAGTCTATTTGAGCAGTACAGGGAGTAGCAACTTCTTCGAAAATATCAACACAAAATTTGATTACATGTTCGCTAGTTCATGTGAAGTCATAGCCTAAGACAGTAAATTATGTACGCGATGCTAATGACCAGACAAATATACTTATTGTTCCCTAATACTAATTCTTTGCCAGCAAGACTTCGGACACGATAGTCACTTTGGTACTTCTTTGTGGTTTTCGGAACTGTTCAATTGTAAACAAAACAAAGACGTCTTGGGAATTTCAGGAAGATAATTGGTTCAATAGTACAAAACAACCCAATGTCAAACGGTCAATAGCTGGCGAATCGAGGCAAAAACAGAACGTACATATTATACACTATACTGCCGAGACGCAAGGTATGTTAATTTTCTTGATAATGTACACTTAAATTTATCCAAGTCATTAAATGCCTGACAAGATAATAAACTTTGTATTACAACCATGAATGCATTAGTCTCAAATATCATTGCTAACATTTATTCCATTACGTGTTGACTGGTGTCCAATTAATAGAGGAAATCCTGATATATGGTAGCAATATCTAAGGGATTTGATTAAATCCATTTTTCAGAAAACTCCATTGTTATCTCAACAACAATGGTACATCCATCAGATTTAGTTAACAACACAATGCGGTATTGCATTGTATCATATATTTATATCTGTCCTACCATGGACAAAAAACACTAAAAAAAAATACCCAATAAAACTTAGCAGCATGGTTGGTCTGATATGAGGGAGAAATAACCAAATCTCAATCTCAATTTGACTCAAATTGTTTAAACAATGCGGCCGTATCGTATTTCTTTAACTAATGTTACAAATCTTTATTCTATCGCCGATTCACAAGCCTAACTCATTCGTTTAACGTTGAGTTCCCATTTCACTGGTGAACCATTACGGAGGTGACGAGAGAGTTATAAATAGAATTGACTGTGGCACCAAAAGTAATCCAATTAAGAAGTCATGGTGAACCTGGCCTAGCCATCTACCAAATAATTAGCAGGAGACTTCACAGCATGTCAAAACCACATCTATTAATTTATTAGGACTTGTCACAAATTTGATGGGCGTTTCTTTGTGAAGCCTTAATGAAGCCAACTCTGTGGTTTTATGTAAAATGTTGTTATTTTCGATTTTCACGTTAAATATTTTATGAAATTTTCATTTGTATTCGAACAAAGTTCAATGTTCAACGGAAACAAATCAAAACAGAATATTACACTATCGAGTTATATACAAGCACATGTTATGTTAACGGTTTCCATAGGCACATTGCTTTGTGTGATTATTTTGCATACCTTTCATAGACAGATTTTAACATAAGCTTCCAGCTTCAGCTAGACAAATCTGTAATTAGCTTAAACTGAATTTTATTAATTTTAGATTTGCTCAATGTCTTGGTAGGCAAAACCTCTGGGGAGTTTCAACCAGAAAGATTTGTCGAAATCTTGACACGCGATGTTAATGGCGGGGAAACTATTCTAATAGTTTCAAGAAATTATGTATTTTGCCAACAAGACGCTGGACACGATGGTCACTTAAGTTCTTGATGTAGCCATGGAAACCGTCAAATTGATATACAAAATAAGGATGTCTTAAGAATTTCACTTGGATAATTAGTCCAATAGCACATAACAACGGATGGCATGTTGTCAGCGTCCCGTCAATCTAAACCAAAGAAATAGACGGGAAATATCGACATACGACACTGCAGCATGTCAAGTCCTGGTACTCGTTTACACAATAATCGTAGGCGTTTTGTATTCATTGCTATACTTAAGAGTGCAGACAAACTTAAAATATAGCGGCGCGAGTGCCTTAAACAGGATTTGAAGCACAGAATACCCAAGGCAGTATACTTATGATTAGGATCAGTACATAAGATAGATATAATGTGGACAAAATCAAAACACAACTTTCTTTCACAATTGTCGTCTCCATTCTTACCTCCCTATCCAGGAGAGTTCTCTTACATTATTTGAATTTCATCACATGACAAGTTTAACATAGTCAAAAGGAAGAAGATGGTTATTTGTTACCTATAATATATCACTGTTCATTTTCAAAGACCAGCTGCTGGTAAGATCAGTATCCGTTAAAACGGATAAGGCAATTTAATTTTTACAAATATAATTCATAGAATTAAATTCGATACAAACAAGACGACCAAACACAAACTGGTAGGATGAGACAATTTAGTTTTCACCCAAGAAAAGAAAAAAAATCGACTTATTTAGAGCTAGTGGACACTTGACCGTTTACAGACAAAAAGTAAATTTTGATTCGGAAAATATTTAATTTGTATTTTGCCCACGTACTTAAACATAGCGTTCAGATTGTCGCAGATAACTTCTTCCAATCTTGTATTAATTTTATTCCTACAAAGTATTATTTTTTGTGTGAGTAAAAATAAAAAATAAAACCAGAAAAAAACCCAACTACTTTATATTGTCCATATATTCGTTAAATTTCTTCCACAATAATGTAGCGACGAGCATCAACGAAATTTTTAAAAAGTTATAATCAATTGATATAGCTCTGTCATAAATTGTTCTTCATTTATTTATGCAATGAATTCCAGAGATATCCATCAACGACAGATTTATGGAGCCTGTTTTACGTCATCTCTTATTCAACGAAAGAGGCTAATTTCTCTGCTGTTAACCGTGTTTTGCATCATTTGTAACCCTTGTCACAAATACTGTCTCATGTTTATTGATGTAACAGTTTGCCTTATTCCTCTCTGTTTTCTCCCTTTAGGGAATTTGAGCGGGGTATAAAATATTTAACCGCTATTTGTGTGGTTGAAAGATAAAGTTTTATGAAAATCCCTACCTTCAGTTTATATGTTATCAAATATTAAACAAAGTGAGCCATAGTGAACAAAATCTATGTAGTTATACATGCAGGCCTTTTAATTAAAATCAATAACTGATCTGACTAAAATCTGTTTACATACGTACAGTAAGTGTGGCTAATTCTGGAATATTTGGTTACTTTGCATTACAGAGACGAGTCTATCACAGTGAAGTAATATATTCATGAGGGTAATTTTGCACTAAAAAAAAAACCTTGATGGATAGACTCTGGATTCTTCAAGAATAATTTGCTATTATAAATCTATAACAGTAAAGACATAAACGCATGCTGTTTATGTGTTTCTTTCGCTCCCTGGACCGGTGACACATGCTAGATCAATAAAATCAATACAATATAGCTCTAGCTTCAGACATAGGTCAAACGATGTATTTGTCTTGGTGAATGCATCGTAATGCCGTCAATTAGGCTGCTTACCAGCTAATGATCACAGAATTCAGTTTGATAGTCGAAGTCAATGGTTACAATCACTGACTTCCATCAGTATTTTAAACGGTTCAGTTTCATTTGACTCTAATTTAATCACATCTTGAGTTCGAATGGGCCAGTCAGCACATGACCGTGGAGTTCACTTACAGTAACTGTCACACTAGCCACAATAAGGAAACGGGATTCTACTCCCTTGGAAAATTAATGTTCACGCCCTTTTAAGCTCTGACAGCATAACTACGCTCAGAACATACAGCTTTTTGAAAGATGCCTGGTCAATTGCCTGATAGATTGCAAGCATATAGAGCAAATTCTACATCAGAGAGACTAGATCCAGAGAAAAGCAATCCTTCCCAATGTTGTCAATAAGTCACCCAATCTTCCAATATTTCTGCTGTTATAGATATTCAATCTCGATAGCACAACAGTAGCAGACAAAAGGCATTAATACTAGAACTTGACTGATTTGGTTCGCATTATGGACTAATCGCAAAAATTTCTACATACGCTAATTTGAAAAGCCCCCCCAAATAACACTAACAACTTACATGACCCATGGTTGGTGTACATTAGCTCAATCTATAATGCCGCTTTATAACCCAGAATCAGCAAAAAGCAAATGATTACTATATTAGTCTGACACTTGTCTGGGTTACATTGGTTAACAATATAGCTTAACTCTGTATATGCTGACCCGAGCTACTAAAGCAACAAATCGTCCCTAACTCGACGACTTGTAATAACAGAATTGGGAACACCGATGACAAGATGTAACACGCCTTTATCGACCAGTCTGAAATGACATCGTTAATAATGTTGTTCTCTCCTTACTTTCTCCACATTCGCCCAACTTATGTACTCTATCAAGTCAGACTGCTAAATTCTGAGCGAAAAATGGCGTGTTGTGTGCTTTTTCTTCGTTTCATTTTTTTCATTTTTTTTCATTTTTTTAAAAACCCAAATGAAGCAGTGTTCACAGGAAATAGGTGTTGGACATATATATAGCTAATGGAGCATGTAGGCGAGTCAACTAGACAGTACTGGTCCTTTTGTTAAATGTTTCGGACATCTTCTCCGTGATTTTGTTTTGTTAAATGGATAATGCAATAATAAAGGACTAAGCACAAGCACAGCTTGTCATTAGAATCAAATATCTTGCAAATTGTATTTTAAGGTAGTAGGAAGTATCATTCCAAAGTTTGCTGGTATTCACAACATTTGTTTTTCATTAGAAGGAAGAACGACAGTATCATCAACACGGTGGTTTAACGCCACACTTAAAGCAGGGCGAATATGCTTTTGCGGTATTTTGTTGTAAAATGGAAGAAAGAACCAGAGACAAAGAGAATATATATTAATTGCGTATATGTCGAATTAACTGAATTCTCATATAGGTATCATCCAAACAAAATCAACAGACAGAATGGAACCTAACTCTGTGGCTTATTTACGAGGTCTCAGCAGGCCAATGCACTGAATGAACCCGATGATTTGGCTTTAGTTCAAATATTAGTATACATCATTAACGTAAGAGAACAGTAATGGGAACAATGGAAATCTTACTATACCTGGGGCCAGTTGTTCAAAACACTATTAAATTTAATCCTAGATTAGATGACGTCTCTCCATGTTGAAGGCCTATCTTTAATCCTGCGACTAATCTTGGTTTTGAGCAACTGGGCCCTGTACTTATATATGTGGTAACGTACAGTTCACAGAAATCTGGAGCAATTCTATTTTTGTATTGTTGAAAGCTTTTCTGTGGCGGTATAGTGTAACATTTACCGCCATAGAAGAATGCTGTCTGGTGTTGAGGCTCTTTGATTTGTGTCCAAGAGATGGAAACTGTCATAAATCAGACCAGTTTCAATTCGTTATGTAGAATCATACAATAATTCAGCTAACCTCTTGATATTCACAATGATTATGTGTATTTTATGTTAAACCACGATCCCGATAATATTATTTTGTCAATAGAACTCGTTTAGTTTGACGATAACATATTTCTATGATGTATTCTATTAGAGGTTATATAAACTGGTTTTAAGCCAGAGATATAAAACATCATTAGAAAAATCGTCATTGGAAGAAGTGTGAGAAGGTCAAGTATTTTGTTCAGACAGAGCATTTTAAATTGCCGTAACGATTAATATGCCAAACAGCTAATAAAAAGAGGAAATTGTGCAAAAAATACCATAACAACTGGTGTTGTGAAATAGCTAACCCACGAGATGGTAAGAGTTCAGGGGGTTATCGCGTTCCTCGTTCACAAGAGACGCCTAATGGTGACAGAAACCACCATCAGAGAACATAGCACTCAACTAGTGTGATGCAGACAAACGTTACCTTTTTTTTTGACTCGATGTTTCAGAGTTTATTGTGCCATTATCTGTGAACAGTAACATGGGTGGTGGCACTTGTGTTATGACCCTTTAGAATATGACCAAATATACTATCACATCATCGATATGTTTATCCGAAATAAATTCAGGTAAATTTAAAACAAAGCAATTAATAAAACGTTTCGGCTCCAAATGGGGTCCTGCTAATAAAGGAACCAACTAAAAAACAAGACCAAAAAAATAATAGCCAAGACATGCATATATCGTAAACTATAGGGAAACATTGACACGATTTTTTTAAAGATCAAATGAAGATCCAATGAATAACTATGAAATGAATGTTTAATTAGCAAACAACTAAAATGGATTTCTTTGAAATGAATAAAATAATCTAATCATATTGATAATAAAAGTTCCTTGGTCTATAAATTTGTTTGTCCGGCATGAATGAAAAACACATTGATACGACACAGAGATTGGCCAGAAGCAAAGAACACCCCTGTGGAAGGCATCATAGTGAAATAACACTTTATTTACATGTGTGATTTCAAATATTTAAAAGACATTATTAGCTGGTTTGTTTTGTTTAACAACTGAGATCGCCGCTCATTGGAACACCTATAAAGGTGCATTGGGCCAGTTGCTCGACAGAAGATTAGTCGCTGACAAGGGGTTAGAGACGGGCTTACAACATGGCGTGAGGTCATCTTATAGTGGTTTACAGTTATAAGCGCTTCGCGCAACCGGGCCCATGTATTCATCTGGACTCGCCAAGACGTTTTCCCTTGATGACTCGGAAGCTGTTTTAGCCAACACATTAATTGTTGTTCGATCCCGAAACTGGGCTGACCTTTGGTTAAAGGAAGCCCCTGCGGTTCGTAGAATAAAGACAAGAAGTTAACTATACCCTCACCATTTAAAGCACCAAATAGCTATACTTTTCTTTTTACAAATAGTTTAAACAGTTCACAGCTGTCTAGCCTCATGTTAATATAATCTCAATTTAACTGTCTGACCACTGTTTTGATGTCAACCTTAAGCTCTTTCCATAACATCTTAAACCATATGGTTGTCAATTTATGTATTATCAGAGTTTTATTTCTTCTCTTTTTTCTTCCAACTCTAACCTCCATGTTAGCTAGTTGTTGTCCATATAAATGTATCTCCTAATGAAAGCATGCCGCCTATAAATTACGTCAAGTACGGCAGTAAAACCAAATCATACAAACAAACAATAATAGTTTCTATTAGGAATCCATGTACCATACTCAATATACATAAAGCAAGATCCCGCGCAGTACTAAACAATTAACGTTATATTAAATTTGTGTTATTTAATATATACGATTTGCGCAGTATTGTGTTTTAATTCTGTTACAATTCCTAACTCCTTTGGAGAGTGTGAGAACTGGTCACAGACCCCCAGATGTGTAATTGTTTAGCCCAGTTGACAAGTAACTCGCTAAAATACACCCGGTAAAAGATCACCATATGATTTAATACGAGTCACATGACATCTGGTAAAATGGCAATGTCTCACTAAGCAAAATATCCTGTCTTATTCGTAAAGATTTTATTAGGAAAGTATCAACACGAGGCTAAAGGCGATATGCTAATGATACCCAAGTACTGTTATTTCCCTAGCACAGACTTCGGACACTATGTTCAAGTTAGTTCTTCAGTGTGGCTTGGGATGATTTACATGTACAATTAATACATATTCAAGCGGCGATATCTTGTGGCTTTTTGGAGGCCATTTATGACTTCTGTCTAGTCAGTTGTCACTCGGAACCCAAATTAGAAAGTAGAAGTCCCAAGACAGGACAGCACGAAGGCCCTCATAGAATCCCATGACGCTGATTGATTTGATTAATAATATAGTGATTTTGCAAAATCTGAAAATGCTGTATGATGTAAAGAGAAGTTTCGCCGAAGCCCGTATAGGTCCTTAAGATTTGTGTTTCTCTAGTATGGTATAATGGATCTTTGTGAGAACGGAGTACACTTTTAGGGTACAACAGGTACACGTAATAAACGTAACTTTAATCTTCTTTTGTATTCACTTATTCAGTTAAATATTCAATTTAACGTTATTTGTTCACTGTGTTGGCATAGTGCGTTTAATGTTTAGGTTAATTGGTTTTTACAATTTAATGGTTGATTGCAAACACAAATAAACCACAGCAATCCAAACCATGACTTTAATGTTATCAGGTAAAGTGATTCACTCACGAATGGGGCATTCTGGGAAAAAAAAGGTGGCAGCTAGACACATAAATGTAGTAATTTCATGAATAAATTTTCATGGTAATAATTTTTGGTGGAAATTACACTCTCAGAAAAAAAGGTTCTAGCTAGAACCCTTAAAAGTTCTTCAAAGTGGATCATATAGCGAACCTTTATTGGTTCTTTGTAGAACCCTCTAAAAATGATTCATTTTCCTTAGCAAAGAACCCTTTTTCACCACGAAGAACCTGTTGATCGTTGATTTTGTCTGAAGAACCATTTATCAGCAAAAAGGTTCATTGAAGAACCCTTGTGACATACGAAGAACCATTTCAGAACCTTTTTTTCTTAGAGTGTATGGCTAAAAAATTTAAATTAAAATTGGTTGAATCTGTTAATATGTTTTGAAATTCACCTAAACGATAGATTCTGCGGCGTTGGTTAAAGTGTATGAAAGCCCGATGTTTCATAGAAATGTTTAGTAGACACGCTCTTTGTAAAAACGGCAATTCCTTTAAATGGCATACGTCGCTCAAAATATTGGCGGAAATAAATGCCCGATGCATGTCCTGGCATAGCTTTAAAAATGCGAGATTTGTCTTAGTCTCGTCCACTATAGAAAGTCTTGCTCTAAAGGCATACATATCCAATAATTCTGATGGCAAAAAATGGCACAGTCAAAAGTTTGACTGACATAATAATGTGGTAACAAATAGTTCCAAATAAAGTGAGGACCAAAAAGTCCTCAAAACAGGAGCAATATCTGAATCGGTCCAATCTGGACCTTTACTGACACAGGTAATGATCCTTCCTAACGAAAAAGCAATTAAAACCATTAACAAGCCATGATAAACTCTCTGGGTTTATTGACATTACCAAACAATATTACCGTTTCAGTTTTCCTTGGGATAATATGAGCAAAAATGACGATTAATCGCTCCTAACCGAACGACTTGGAATAGCCTAATGGGAACTGCTGATGACATATTTAACACATCTTTATCGACCAATCTTAAATAATATCATCAACTGCCTTCCTTAACGACGGTCCATAGACACTGGTATAAGCTACTCCATCAAGCCCAAGTTAAAACGGACACTTAGCGGAAAATGGCTTGCTATGAGCGTTAATATTTTTTTGACAAAAATACTCAACGTTCACAGAAAACACGTTCACCGTGTAACTGTAGGAAATAGATAATCTAAAAATTTAGCAATTTTGAAGAAATTTTAGTGATTATTCCTAACATTGTATATTTTCTCATGTCATTGAAAGCGCATTAATTTAATGACTACACAAAGTCTTGTCAAGACATAATCATTAAATCTGATTACAACACACAGGTATCTGAAGAAAAGTTCATTAAACGCCCGTTTATATAGCGTTCGTTTGGGGTCGCTTTAGTGGATTTGTCTCGATTTTTCTAATTATATACCATTATGACAGTAATTATTTTAGTGATCGAATACATAAACGTGTTCTCATGGTTCAACAAAGATTTCGCCTTAAATTTGTACACTATCGTTACATAAAACATAGGCGTATATTTAGTGCGTAAAGAATCTCCTTGCATCATAAATATCGGCAACTGTCACAACTAAGTTGACATGCCCTCACGGCATCTGTACCGAACTAAATATATTCCCCATTATTTTATAATTTGCTTCAAAACAAATTACCTCAAATAAAAAACGGAACTTTGCCCATAAAATTCGAAATCTATACATTAGACAAAGACATTGGGTAAATGAACAACATGATTCAATTATACTAACGATTTTTAGTAAATTAATGACAAGAATTTATTGCCGTTGAGATGAAATTAATTATCAACAAATATGTATTCATGTCTTCATGAAGCACCAATATGCCCCAAGACTGTTTTTTAATATCACTCTGTACTTGGGGACAAGAAAGCTCGATGTTTGTAATTGTATTAAACTGCACAAGCATTCTAATAAACATATAACAGTTACATGTGACTTTCACATTCATTTGGCCATTACTATGACAGGGCCTGATCGTCTAATCGTTATTAAATTTTGTTCTTGTTCTCGGGTAATTAAAATTAAATCTCTCACGCACCGAGCCATGCACGCGGTTACTTCTATAAAGCTTGGCCACTTTGGTACATATGCACTACTCGCCAATTTCGAGGTCGCTACAGTTAAGCTGGCCATGTTAGTACAGATGTACCTGTCGTCAATGGCTTTTGTTATCTATTATTCATGTTTAGAAACTTTAATACTGTCTTGATAAATGTTGTTTATTCTTTTATAGTCTTTATTCGTTTGTTTTAAAGTAACGTTTTAAAATGTAGACAATAAAACGAATTTAACAAAAAAAATGAAAGAATATTTTTTCTTCTATCTACACAAATCTAAACTTTTTAAACATTGTAATTGCTACATGTTCTTGAAGTTAGTCAATCAATCCACTACCTCAGAGCAGTGTCAGATCCGCCATATTGATTAAGATAAGGGGTGTATTAGTCCACAGTCAAATGCCAATCATCGATATCCCACTGTGAGTTTTTTCTTTGAGCTGGTACTTTAGAAACCTTTCCTTTTTTTCTGCTTTGATGAAAATTGTGTTAGCTTTATCCAGGGACAGCAGGGTCTATTGCGGACATCTTACTTATGGGTGTAAGTAAATCCTCATTATGTCTTAATATGGTAGTTAGAAATTCAATACAGTTCAACGTATTTGAGACTTCAGGCTCAATAGCACCCGTTTGTAGGAAAGTGACTGTGTCAGCCTCGTGGTTTCTATCACCAGGAACCATTGGCTACAGACCGATAGTAAGAATTATCATGTATGCAATACTATTAACACACTGATTGAACAAACCCAGTGCACCCATTATCAGTAAAAGGTAGGACACAGAAACGGAATCAGTTCGGTGGATCTTTAACTGTGTGCTCTGAGTAAAATCAATCTGATAGATTTGATGTCATGCTAAGTGTTTTTCACATTAAATGTTATTAATAAATCGGCGTTTTGGTTTACGTATGGAGTCCTTGTTGGGGAGCTTTTATTCCCATCGCTCGAGTTTTCGACTTCCATTACCACCAACGCAATATACACAAGTATGACATAACCTCAAGATAAACTAAAGCATCAATCATTTAGGAGTGTGTTTGCTCTCTGAACGAAACAAATTGGTCGTCAATTCTGAACACTCCTTCACAGATGTTAGCTACAAACTGTTAGCACTCCTGGACCTCGACAATAAAAGTAGCTGTAACACAGTAGTTTATCATTGGATTTTATACACATATGTATACTAATAAATCTTTCTCCCCATAAGGGAAATTTGATTATTTTACCTATCATAATATATACTGAACACAGCGTGAAAGCTGGCAAGTGAACAATTCTATGACATAGTTGTCAAAATTCTTAATAAAATACAACAAGAGGAAAGAAAGATATTTAATGTACATTTTTGACACTAAATCTTCTTCAACACCCTACAGAAAAAAGTAACTGACCCGTTTTTATCTTATGGGGAAAACGATTTTGAGGAAAATATTGATATACCTGTCTATACTTTGCAAATGCACCCCGATGCAATTACACTGATTGGATATCTAATTTAAGTCCTCGGGCGACTCTCTCGACAACACCATCACGTGACCAATTGTTAGACTTTCCATCAGTTATGGTTCTCGTATAACGTGAGATGATACTTTTAGTTCAACAGATGGCGTTCAAGATACGTGCAATCATACCTAACTCCAACAATCATAAATAATCACAGCACGAAAGGTTGTCCAAACAATATGATTATCATTCGCCAAATGCAAAGAGAATAGTCAACAGAGAAAAATATTCGATAACTGAAATGTCGCCGAATGGATCGATTATTAACAACAACAGCCATAATAAGACACAGGTGACCTGTTGCCTCCATCATGGTGTAACAATGGTCACCACAAAGATATCTAACACATATAGCTCATCTTAGGTCAATGGTACAAACGTGGGTGTTTTCTATTTACGACCATCATTCAATGGTACATACAACACAAGGTTCGTGACCAAACACTAAATGAAGATAAAATAGAAACAAGCAGATCAAGATGTGACAAATAAGCTACTCAGTTTAGCTTTCTAATCAAGGGTCTTTTGTTATAATCTTTGACCATGCAGATTAATCCACACAGCCATACCATTACTGTACGAACTCTAAATGAAAATTCTTAATTAATCTGATTATTTCCCTTTATATCTTACTCCAAGGTCTTCGTAAGAACCCCTAGATAAGACATAATTATTTATAAAAAAAGATGCAAGAAATGTATTTTTAAAAATGCGGTAAGCAGTTTGAAAAGTGTTCAATGAAAGGGACAGAGCTATCAAAGTTCCCGATGTGCAAACATTTTACAAGATATCCAATAAGTGAGAGATCTATACGGGGACTGGTCGCTGGATGTTCAATAAGATGAACAGTCTCGCTTATTAGCACATCGGGCATATTTCCGGAATCGTCATACTTCTATCAGAAGCGGTTCGGAACGATTGAACTAAAACTGATGCTTCCAAAGCTAAACAAATTGAATGCAGGTTCACACCATTGGATTGTTCAAGAAGACAGACTTGCTGTCTTCCTCATCAGGGCAAAGCAATAGACGACGAAGATATCTAACAAATACAGCTCATCTTAGGTCAATGGTACAAACGTGGGTGTTTTCTATTTACGACCATTAATAAATGCGTCGACAAAAGGTTCGCGACCAAACATTAAATCACGGTTATAAACTAACATCCCGGTCAAGGTTAGAAGATTGGCCTACAAAGCTACTCTGTCAGTTTCACCTTTCTACGCATAGGCCTTTTTTAATATTAATCTTGAAGGCGATGTTCTATTTTTGTTAATCCCGAATGAAAATACTTAATTAAACTCACGGTATATCTTATTCCAAGGGCTTCCTAAGAAGGGTATTATAAATAATAAAATGCTACGTACATTGAACGTGAAACTAAAAGAGGATGAAGCCACCAGAGAGCATGACATGCAAACATTGTACACATATCAAATATTTATGGCAAGTACTAAGTCGTCTGGTTTCCAGTTATGGATGATAGTATGACTTACAATGAAAGCCATCTCTTCTCTAACATTATTATCGTAACTAGAGCTTTACGTTGTGGTTGGTTCCAAATTAAATCTAACATTAGGCACAGAAAGTTAATGATTAAAGGAAATCAATGATGTTGTTATCCTTTCAAATATAATAATCTGAGTAGCTAGCAGTCTCGCCCCCAGCCCCCTCCCCCCCCCCTATGCTCATAATCCTGGTCAAATCACCTTTTCCTATTTAAGTTAAGAACAGTTTTTTATTTTTCAAACTGCAACAGCTACGGTGCTTATCATCATATTGGTTCTGGGCAATTTGGTGAAAATAATACTTTACTCTGCCAAAAAAGAAACGCATAGGCGAAATATTAATAGAATTATCTCTTTAATACAAAGCGGGATAATTCAGTAATTTTTGG
>JAVFBX010181425.1:0-11379 GCA_034783855.1 Mopalia kennerleyi
GTATCCTATGTTGATCCTTACCTCTCTGGTTGATTAGTTATCTATATAGGACGTCTTTGCGTGAGCTTTAACCTGAACCGTAAGCATCATTTCCCTCGCTGGTCATATATAACGGAAAGAGGATCAACCTATAACAGAGACAAAGAAGTAGAGAAAGACAAATGGATTAGGCAGTGAATGAAAATGGGTGAGGACATGAAAATAAATGTGTTAAGTCAGCACACATAAGACTACACTTTAACACAGTGTGTGCTACAGACAGGATGTGTTCATGTAATTGAAAAAGAAGTATAGGCCTATATGAATTGTGAATTGTCAATTCCCACTTCCTGGTTAACATAACTAAAATATTCAAATATATCGTGTGTTTAAATTTATTAGCCGATGGTGTTGACTTTAAACCCTAAAGAAACAAACACAACAATAACAGTTTAATGATAATCTTACACCCAGAGTAATGAATGTGAAAACTAACATCTTACGATTAAGAGTTTTCACCTCACTGATTAAGAATAATCAATATGAACGCTTTTATACATTGGAAAGGTTTATAACACAAAAATGTTACCGAACAACAGCTACATATACACAGAGTCGCCCTAATGCCCCTAGAATCACATCAGTCTGTAGTATCTTAAATAAACTGTTGTAACATTTTAACTTGTCTTAGATTATTTCGATGTCAAGAAGTTCATTAGATGAATATTGCTAGGAGAACTATGCAGGGAAAACCCTGTAATGAATTCTTTCTTTTTACACTAAAGATTTTTCAAATATAGATTCGGACACATACAATCTACAAGGCTCTCTTTGTATTTCAATTCCAGTCTACATCCATTTTAAAACCATTTTTCGAAAAACATAGACTAACTTGTATACTATCGAAGTTCCGTTCCCTTAAAAAAAAAACCTACGTATGGTAAGATCTCGATACAAAATGAGCCACTCGGCTAAACAAAGTGTCTGGTGAAAAAAAGATGTCAATCGACCAGAAACGATTTAGCAGAGTCACTGTGGTTTGTATTTCTGGTTGTCTATCCGAGATAAATTTAACTGTTACGATATGAATCTATTTCGTCTTACATTATTTTCTCCTTTAAACAATAATAATAAAAATTTGTATTTAAACTGGAAACCGCAATAGGACAAACGGCCACTTTTCATATGTGTCGAGGGCTAAAACACATTTTTTAAAATATGTTTTTAACAAGGATACATTTAAATAGATATAAAACTATATTTAAACATTAAAAGCAATTATAATAACAAAGAATTTAAATCAATACAATTCGAAACATTTACACAAATGTTCATATCACAGAAAAGTTTTGTAGAATAAAGTGATAAATATAGAGACTATTTAAAGAGAGAAGCTGATATCAAGATAAAATATATCATATACTGGTTTCGGTACAAATTACAGCATTCAGATTTGAATGAATTTCAAGATGAACTGTTTTTTGGGTGACCGTCTGTATTATGGGCTTACACAAATAACACAACGATCAGTTGGAGATGTTGAGCTTTCGTAATACAATTGACCTCCTTTGGAAATAAAATGAATAGTGAAATAGTGCCCCGCAACTGTTCGGCTTCAAACATTAGATTTGCGCGATTTCCCACTGATTGTGTTAAGTTCTTTAGGCTGTAGGTCCTCAAACCCAGCGTTTAAGGTGAGACATTTGAAACAAACATGATCAAATTAGTACGATAGAAAATCTCCCTCACGCCTTATAGCATTACTTGTCTATGGCTTCGTTCTCTTCTCATACGGCTTTACTACATTGATGACAATCCCCCTTTCTCGATGGGATGAGTATTCCCTTTACAAGTACTGTATTTATACAAGCTGGTGGATGTTGTTAAGCAGTTTGTCTCGTCGTTTATGGATTCTACTTGCACTTGATGAGTTATTCCAAAGGCAACAAAGCGTACAAATGGATGCGAACAATACATTGAGGTTATGAATGTGAAGGTGTAAGGCTGGGACAATAAATCAGTTTTAATGTACAAAAATAAAATGCATTCCCCGTGCACTTATGCTGGCAGCACGCAACCCTTCGAGTCCACCCCTTTTTATATCGCAGATTGCTAATGAAAGTTCCCGTCCCATTATATGTCTTGGAAGTATAACATAAATAATGTTATTTGTGAAATAGCTGTTACAAAGATATTACTTCTCTGCAATCAATGTTGCATCGGACCTTGTGGGTTCTTTAACACATATAGTATTAACAGCAAAGCTTTTTCACAATCCGCAGGTGGTTGTTGATGACCCAAACTTTATTGCATATTGATTCGGAATAATCTGCTAACGAATCTGTAGGGACTGACACTAACTAAATATTTATGTAATATTTTTTTAATATATTTTAATTTCAACGATGACATTCGGGAGAAAGTCCAAATTATAGGTTCAAACAGCTCAAACATAAATATCACAGTTAGATTACAACAAATACTTCTACAAATAAATGAATAAAGATAACAAAATAAATAAGAAAAAGGTATATATATAAGAACAATATTATTGAATATTAGGTAATGAGGTTTAATATCCGAAAATAGTTTCGTTGAGTATAATAATTGTGTTGAAGCCATTCATTAACCGAACCATAGTGGAAACTTAATCACATTTATTCTACCACGAGTTTGTCGGCATACAGGATAGTCTTTTAACGCCCTATATTAGATAAACTGTCAGAAGCGTTGTAGTCACACAAACAAAAACCATAAATCTAGGAAATTTGTTCTGGTAGCAAAACAAGGTAAGCCATTGCAGAGCGTCAGAGAATTCTCACTACTGTGCAAATAACCAAATTTAAAACATAAAAACTTAAACTTGTTTTGTACACATCTAATTGTTATGATGCCGTGGATTTTAAATATAAGCGGAACCGTACTCTAAGTGCACATGAGTCTTAAATAAGTATGTTAAAGTGTCAACGTGATTGAAACTTTTACAGTTCCTTTTTACAGCTTTCCAACGAAAAAATTTACGTGCATTGAAAGTACTATGTGAAGATATTCCAACGAGTGCATCGTGTATTTTATCAGGGTAGGTTGTTATGATTGAAAACAAGTCTTCCACGATCATAAAGACCATGTATATGTGTACTGTTCTTGTTCCCTTACAAGTTAATAGGTGGCCTTCAGAATATATACTCAAATTGTCAGTTTGACCGGAACGGCTTAATCAGAAGCTACTCTACCTATTCCCATGGTATTAAATATAGATGTAAGCTATGTCTTCTTAATTATGGTTCTCCCCGGTTGTACTGTGCGTAACCATTGGTACAGACCAGTTGTCTGGATTCCTCCTTCCTGTGGAATGGAACTCATTCGCAAATAAGACTGGTTAATTGACTTCCCAAACCCTAGCTTAGATACGTCACGATTTGTTGAGCGATTTTTGCTGTTGGTCACAAAGTATAGTGACTATAAAGAGTAACTTTGACTGTACTTAAATATGGCAAACACAATTTGTATTTGAAACACTGTTTGCTAAAGAATAAAAACCTCTACATGTCAAGCTATGCAGACCTTTAAGTTATATCAGACTATGGGTGTATTTTAACATGCATCGCTTACTATGGCGATATTATTCTACTCTCTATTTGTCGACACTATCTACGGAAATCATCGGTAAAAATTTAGAATCTGTTCAGATTGTTTCCGTTATCCATATATACAGGACAATTTTTGTCATTCTAGAGTCCTGACTAAAATCCAATGGAGCAAATTATATCAATCATCCGATCACATTAAGATCGGATAATGTAACAAAAAATAATAAACTATTATATTATAATATATGTGTGTGAACATCCAATGGTTTCAATGCGTACTTATTACATGTTTACTTTCCATGTCTGTTATGTTCTTGTTTTTCCGAAGACAAAATAATTTAAACTTTTTGTGGGTTGAACAACACCAAAAGTCTCGACGTCTTTGTTAATGTGTTTTTCGGTAGTAGCTGTAGGCCTAGCTGTTGTGTTTGAACGCAATTTTGTTTTTAATTCCTTATCGGTTGGATGGCACCAAGTTGTATCAATTTACTGCCGACGCTGGACGTGAGGCATTTAAACGAGGATCAGTTCAATTAGGTTTCTCCGCCGTGTAGAAGCGGACTCCGCTGTGAAGTAAACAGCCTTCTGAGACTCCCTCAATTTCCTACACACTGTGTGACAGGTTTGTGAAAGTTAGTTCCCCGTTCTGATATATTTGCGTGTTTTTCTTGAGCAAAATTGAGCTGTGAATTGGAGAAAATTGTTTGATAAATTAAACGTGTGGGCCATGCAATAACAATACATAATGCTTTAATACGCCTATATCTTTGGAGTTTACTTTCCATATAATATCTTGCTTGATTATGATCTGATATATGACCTAGCATCATGTGCAGGCATATTTATATAAGAAGTCACCATGTCAACACCAAATTGCTATGTGTAAAATAAGAATATAGCGCCCATAACCTTAGTATTGAAACTGGTCGCTATGATAATACATTGCTCAAATATAGACTGTGTAGATGAGGAAGACGAGTTTCATTTTATTCTCAAGTGTACCGCGTATCAAACAATCAGACAGCAATTCATTAAGCCATATATATTATATAACCTACGTCCGTCTACGCTTAAATTAGGTCAATTCCACTCAACAGAGAAATCACGCATGTTGCGGTGCTTAGCAACATTTTTCAAAGCTTAAGACATTCGCACCAAAATGATTTCCATGTAAATAATGTATTGTGTTCTACATGTTCATGTATTTTGTACCAATGAGCCCCCGGCATACGGTCAATAAAAGAATTTACCTTTATAGCTTTTACAAAAACTCTAAACTGGACTGTGCGTGACGTGACAAAGACGGTGTTGTTGGTACTCTCATAAATAAATATATATATATATATGTAAGCTGTTTCTCCATTAATATTTGTCTCTCAGATGGCACGAAAGGGTATCAATTTATTACAGACACTTACATGTAGCGTAACCAGTTGATGCGTGTGTTAAGATATTTGGATGTTTCATGTCATCGCAGAAGAGGTCAGAGACGTGAGTTCTAAAGAGGCTGTGAACAGATTTGCTTTCTTGGAAAGGTCAGGTTTGTTTGATCTCTGGCTAACAGGGTGAAGCCATAGTATGATGCTGGTCCTCAATTATAAAGAGATAGTGTCCATAACACCTGGGACTGAGTATAGATACTCATCCCAGATTACACCAATACAGCCGCCCCTCTTCAGTTATTACTACTGATGACATTAATAATTTTAATACTCTTTCACAATTCAGATACCGTATCTGGGTTCTTTAGTTTGTATGTCCCTCTGGGTTATACGAAAGACGCCATGAACAATGCTATAAATTCGCGAATCTGAAATCGGTTCTGTTCTGTAAGAAAACTTAGCCTCATACGCAATGATACTTCACAAACTACTGGGTTTCAGTTTGTACATATCACAATCATGTTGCCTGTGTGGCTTTCGTCATCCTAGTAACATTCAGGGATTTGCTAGCCAGAACCCCGAGATCAAACCCGTGTGGAGGCAAGCAAACTGCTGTTTCCCTATGTTATTTATATATACGAGCAGTTGCTGTAGATATCAATACGTATTTTCTAAAATCTTGTGTTTCGTCCGTTTTTCTACTTTTATTTCTATTTGCTTTGGCGCACAATAACAAAAGCAACAGAGAATACCAGTAGTCCATGTGTTTGCACAAATTCAAGTTTGTGTAACATTTGTTTACAAATTCTACGGCTGAAACCTTGTAACATTGTCGTAAAATTCTATATTTTAATAAAAATCATTATTAATATGCAATCCTTGTGGTTCATGGTGAATAATTCATTTCGTTCTATAAGGTTGAACAGAAAAGTTTATTTTTAGCGGTATTGGAGTTTACTAACAAAAAACTTGTGTCACACAATTGAGTTAGTCACACCAAGAGCCATTTCTACATTGTCAACGAGAGTTTATCCGGATCACTCGTCAAAATTTCAAGTTGATCACATGTCGATATGTCCATACATCCTTCAAATGCTCAAAACATCCACACACTCTGGATGTAACGGTACATTATCATGGGCTTTTAAATGCCTTTCTGACGTGTTCTGTTTAATCATGTCCAAACGGGATATAACAGTCAATTTCACCGATTAAATTATTTAATGTCACAAAACAATAATGCTGGTAAACTCCATCAGCTGTTTTGATCCCGGCCCAAGGCGATTATAAGCAGTAAACAGTAAACTATGAACTTCGACAAGGTCTGGTGCAGTAAATATATTAGATACGAACCAAGCTGAATTTCGGAAAAAACACACATTACATTTGGACATTCTGTTTCCAATGTAATCACAATAAAATACCGCATAATTTTTGCAATTATTTTACAATTAAATTATCTATCGTAGTTTTCAAATGTAACTGGTTCAAACCATGGTGTCAGTAGCCGAAATCCTGTATTGGTCGATGCATTTGTGTGATTAAAACAAACATTTCTCTGACAAACGATAAAAACATGCACTCAAATGTTTCCACCAAGAACTTGGTAAAGTAGAGGTGAATAGCATATATTCACATTATCTTTAAGAAACGTAACAGTCGTCGTATACATTATGCGGTTAATTTACACAATACTATTTGCACAGAAAAGATTTATTACATGTAATGGCGTGTGTTTGTGGTCCCGTGCTGGTAATTGTAGTTTGAACTAAAGGTTCTATTTCTCCGTAATTTATTATTTCCCAGGGGCATAAACCACTGTGAATTTATTATGGACAGTGGGCTATGACCAATCGAGAGAGATCAGTTGGATGGATTTTTTCGCCCCGGTGGAATCAACCTCATTTACGAAAGAAACGGTCTGTGAAATAGTTTGAGACAACTGTTTATCTTAGATATGTTGGTCATTAGATTTGGTTGATTTGGCACACATCGTGTTAACCCCTTAACACATTTGCTCAATTAATCAAGTCTTAACGTTATGCCCTAACCCTGACTATACAGTTCTTCAATTGTCAGATTACTGGATTACTGGACAATTACTGGAAACCTAACAAAGTCCCCACAGAAACAAAACGAAAATTACTCAATATGCAAGCTTTATGATAATGCAAAACAGATTTAACTGACAATAAAACATTTAATGCTTTATGAAAAATAAATTGGCAATAAATACGATAAGAACGTAAGAATAAAAACTGAATAGATATATCAGTTTATCACTATTAGTGAAATTAAAATAGTCACCAAATTGTGATAGCACGAGAGCATGTTAATTACCGTATAATTGATAATCGCTGAATTGTCAAAGTAATTGAACACATGTAGGTTATTTATATTGCACTGTTGCGGATCAAATTGAGTGAGTACCCTTTCGTTGACCAAAGGCAAATATAGCTATTACAAACCCCAAACTTGAACCAACCTACATGGCTAAGCTTCCTATTGACGTCGGATTATGCCCCAATCCCTAATAAAACGAACTGGATATTTGAATGAAACGTTAAATTGATACTGTCTTAGTACTGTCCGACAGTGCTTATGGGGTATTTCTGACGAACAAAGACGGATCCAGAGTTATTTCTAAGGGTTGAATAAAAAACAATCTGTCCGATTAATAGTTCTAAAAGCCACTATAATAGTGCATTATTCACGCAAGTACACTGTTAACTCTGTGGTATTCAGCCTCTTTAAATGCTGTTAATCTAAACCCTTTGAATAAATCCTACCTGTTATGCGGATTAACAGAGACCATATCTTCTATGCCTTTCGTATTTGTTTTTAAAATTTCATTTCAGGCAATCTACTGCAGTCGGCGTAAATGTTGACATCAATCGACATCCGAACATTCATAATATTGTTTAACTTTCCTTTATTATGTGGACTCTCCACAAAGCTCAGCCTGGTACAGTGGCGGTGCAGGTAAGCTCTCTGCTGTAGAAACGACTTAACTGAATTCATACCGAAAATTAAATTTGAAATACCTGTCTACAATATTTTTCTGTGTCATAACGTTTGTTTGGATTGATGCCAGCAGTATTGAATTCTATATAGTAGTGTTCCTTGAACTAAAGTTAAATACAACATAAGTAAAGGAGTAGGCTGATATCTTATCAACTCCACAGTATACACCTGGACTGACACAAGTTTACCTATTTAGCATACACAGTGTTATCAGCACTATAGACGCTGATATCCCCATAGTGCCAGCTTATTACATATTTATTTTCCAGATTTCGTGGTTGAAGGCGAAACAATTTTTTGTGAAAATTGTTTTGTTTCTCTTTCCGGGATAGATTGTTCTTCACTTGTAGGCCCGTTTTTGGTCATGTTCAGTCAAACGTGATGGGTGATGTGTATGTATACTGCTGTGTTCAGTCAAACGTGATGGGCGATGGTATGTATACTGCTGTGTTCAGTCAAACGTGATGGGTGATGGGTATGTATACTGCTGTGTTCAGTCATACGTGATGGGTAATGGGTATGTATACTGCTGTGTTCAGTCAAGCGTGATGGGTGGTGTGTGAGGATACTGCTGTGTTCAGTCAAACGTGATGGGTGGTGTGTGAGGATACTGCTGTGTTAACTGTTTTTGTTTTTCAAATCGTGTCAATAATTTCTGATCGTCAAAGTCTTTCTAAACATATATCACTGCATATATATTATAATGTAATAAAATAAATGCGTTCAAAAATAAAATCGGGTAGATTCTTTGCCTCGATCCGATCGATCTTGCAGTCGTTCAACAGCAACAAAGATCGCTCGACAAAAACAGCAGAAATTTAAACTATCCATCAATGAGGTAATGTGTAATTTGTATTTAACAGTGCATTTTATGATGATAATAAATAAAAGCAATATCAAGAAATAAAACAGCTGACACGAAGGGCACTGGAGTCGTGTTATCATCATTCATGCAACAGATGGACTTCCTTAACCAGCCGGATTCCTTACGGATTCTACTCACCGTTTAATTCCGTTAAACTGCTGTTAAAACGAACTATTAGTCTATTGATGAACTTGAACGAAAAAACATCAAACGGGTATAGTGACCCACAAGTTTATACATGTATATGTTAATATGTTTTTGAATGGGGAAATAGGTCGGCAATTACATGTTTGTGCACTCAATGGTATTTCACTTAAATGGCAACGGATTGTCCACTTTTTTCTCGTTCTGCCTTACTTAAGCGTGGAAGAAAGCCACAAGAATCCTCGTCAAAACAGCATGGCGATTCCAAGAGTCCCCACCAGTTAGCTGCACACTATAGAAGCAGTAGTGTGAAACACCAACCACTAAACCAGAGCTACGGGCCTAAGTGATATAGTAACTTGAATACGTGTAAGCATTTGATCTTTTCAGATGATATCCTTATTTGTGTTAGAATATTGAGACTATTGATTACACTGATGTTACTATTACTTGTGATTTTATTGTATGTGTAAGAATATATATTATCATGATAATACTATTGTTTGTATCAAAATATATAGATTACAACTATGATATAATTGTTTCTTTTAGAATATAGAATACAATGTGATTTTATTGTTTAGAAATATTACGATGACGACACTATTATTTGTTTTAGAATATACATTACCATTACCTGATAAAAAATTTAGTAGTCTGTAGTTGTTCAGCGAACTAAGTACATTTTCTTTACCAAATGTATGTCTGGTATATTAATGAATTGTTTTTCCAACATTAAATAGAAGTCTTTTTTAGAAGAAAACGACAACGAATACGATTTCGTTAACTTTTTCCTAAGCCATTTTCATCAGATTCGTTCATTAAGTATCAATTATGATCCACAGCTCGTTGACTTTAACGTCAGCACCAGGCCTGTGTGGCCTCCAGTACACACCTAGCACATTCATATTCTGTAGGGGCCCGTGGCCGTGGCTTATTGATAGCGTGTGCGCTTCTTAATCCAACTCCACTTTACTGTCCACAGGGTCGAGTCGGTCTGTCGACCATCCGGTATATGGGTGAGTCACACGATGTGGAACCGGCAATCGCGCGGGTAGTTTTTACGAGGTTTCCTACCGGTTTCCCACCGTAATCAGGCAAGGAGCATTGTGAAGTGGACAATCCGTCGTCATATAAGTGAAATACCCTTGAGTACGACGTTGAACCCCAATCAAACAAACATATTCTCTAGGTGTTCCGAAAGTAATACTTAACTCAGTATTTTATGTGGATTCATGGTTTCCTTTTCCCACATACCATTTACATGTAAAACGTAGCATTGGGATTGTGTAGTGGTACTGATGTACAGTGGACAATATTTGTGCTTCTAGCAAAACTTTTTTTTTACAAAAATAAGCAACTCCAACTGGGAAATGGTTGAAACTCTTTTAAATTACTACCATGATATTGAGAAAGCTGTTTACTAGATGGTAGGAAACCCTGAACAGTTTGAAAAACGATGGCGGATTTGGCAGGATTCTATTTACTTTTTAATTAACACAATATGTAATTATTAATCATGGCATGTTTTTATGCTGTAACTTCAGTGTATACTGGACCTTGCTAAGTTGCTGTACTGCTAACGTATCCCTATTTGGTTGAAGTTTTTGACAAATATTATATTTGTAAGTGTCGATACAAATATATGAATGTATATCTTCCCAATCTTTAAAAAAAAAATAACGAATGTAGGAATTTTATGGTTTGACATTTTTTCTTTGTTAATATTTTTCTATTAAGTTAAACAGCTAAACTTATGAGATGGTAATGATGTCTCGTAAGCGGTGTTTCTTTAGCATTGTCAGAGATTTATTTCTTTAACTGATCGATATCACTTGCTCAATTGACTACTAATCGTCGCACTGTAAAAGGGACAAAATAACGGATGTATTTTACCAGGAAGCCATCCTAGTTAGTAAAAATTATCTTGTGACAAAATAATTCAGTCATTGAATAATAGCACATAAGTTGAGTAGGCTGCTAATGGCGTTTAACGGCGCAATCTCTAAAAAAACGCTCAGTTGGTGAGATGTTGTAATGGAGTATGTTAAAAGGTTATGAACAACAGTATGTGATGCTGCTCTTCCTAGCGTTTGCAGACAGCTTAGCTACTTGGAGGATATATATAAAAAATATGCAGTTATTAATTCTCAATACAAATTTATATGCACCTCTAAAGCTAGGCTTATCTGAAATATGAATCCACACAGGCCTATATAACACGGCATGTATAGCTATTCTCCATTCAAAAAAATAGTTTTGGGGGTAATGCTATTTGAAAAAATAACTCGTAGTTGAGCATTTGAACAACAATGAAAAACCAACCCAATCAAGGCTGAACCATACAGACGAAAGAGGAAAGTGCTCCTCTTATGCTGAGCACGCTGTCTTTGAG
>JAVFBX010181436.1:0-14466 GCA_034783855.1 Mopalia kennerleyi
GTGTTTTAAAGGGATTACCATCGGAATGTGATCCTCACAAGCTTAACTTTATTATTAAATAACAACTGTAACTTTATTTGTGTTTCAAAGGGATTACCACCGGAATGTGATCCTCACAAGTTAACCACCTTCCAAACTCTGAAGTCTGGACTACTGTGGCATTTCTCCTGGGTGGACCATACACCCTGTGAGGAGTATTATCATGCTATTCTTGTTGACCCCATTTGGGAGGTCACACCCATGATGGTAAGGCAATTATTTTTGTGTCATTTAGAACATAAATATTAACAATATTACACTTTCTTAATCTTTGCAAAGATTTGAGTTTTTACTTCCCCAAGTCAGTACTCTGAGGATTGTGGGTTTGATTCCCAGACAGTCTTCACGTGACACCTGCAAACTTTCTGAACTGGAATCTGTTCAAAATATGAAGTACATGACAAAAAATAGTGTTATGATGGTAGTGTTGATACTAAAAACAAATTATTAGATAAGTTCACTTTTAAGCCAAGCAGACTCAAGGTACATGTATGTCTAATGATATCAAGGTTTCATATGAACCGATAATATTCTGTTTTACTGTAAGCAATTTGTTTTACATTGCCTATCCCTTCTTATATTGGTCTCAGTTAAAATTAAGCCAGTAATTAAAATATTACAAAATACAAACCGAAAATGATGTATGTGGTGGAAGTGACCCACAACATATCGTATACCATTCCATTGCATTGTTAAACGTATGAATATATCATTTCTGACAGGAATTATGCCTGCCTGCATAGTACATTGACGTGAGAATTATAAATTGGTTATTGCAAAAGGAATTTGACCAGTTTCACTGATCCTGAGAGATTCAGTTTTAAAGGCAGTGGCTGGTAAAAATCAGAAACAAAGATTTGCCAGTAAATGCATCATTTGACAGGTTAAAAAAACTTGGGATCTTTAGCACAAATTGACCGAATTAAAGCTAATAGAAATAAGTTCAAAATTCTTAAGAATAATATGATACTAATTCTGCCAGATAGAAAAATTCAGAGAAGAAATCGACTTGGGGTATGAACTGTAGGATAGGTACAGTATAGCGTAGCTAAAGGCAGCATAGGGAATAGTTATTGTGTGTCACATGACAGCATATGTCACTTCCGGTTTGTCAAATTTTGATGGCTTTAGATGAGTTATTATTCCTGTTTTCTTTTAGTAACTCTCCTCGTTTGTGTGTTACAATATTATTTAATCTGTCCTGTCACAGAGATATTATTCCTGTTTTCTTCAGGTACTTCCCTCATTTGTGCGTTACAATATTATTTTATCTGTCCTGTCACAGGCTTTAGAAGAGTTATTAATCCTGTTTTCTTTCAGAAACTCTCCACGTTTGTGTGTTACAATATTATTTAATCTGTCATGTTGCAGGCTTTAGATGAGTTATTATTCCTGTTTACTTTCAGGTACTATCCTCGTTTGTGCGTTACAATTTAATTTAATCTGTCATGTCACAGGCATTAGATGAGTTATTATTCCTGTTTGCTTTCAGGTACTATCCTCGTTTGTGCGTTACAATATTATTTAATCTGTCATGTCACAGGCATTAGATGAGTTATTATTCCTGTTTGCTTTCAGGTACTATCCTCATTGTTTGTGCGCTGTGTTCTCCACCCTATGGAACTGGCCAGCGGCTCCCTAGGAAGGAGTTTCAAACAGTTCTTCTCCCACATACCAGTTCACTGGCAGCCTGTTATAATGATTCTACTCTGTGTTATCATCATTTTCCTTCTTGTCATGACTTGTCGATACAGATTGAGACTGCCTTTTTTCTTTGTCTTCGAACCCAAAACTCCAGTTCTTAACCACGTACATAATAGACGCCAGTACATCACTAAATCAACTACTGCCAGAAGAATGAAAGGGTCAACCAGTACAGAATCATCACTTGAAGATACCATTCCAGAAACTTTATTTTATGACGAAAGAAAACGCAAATCAAAACGTTTATAGATTTATGTACAAAGTTTTCTAGATAATTCATTTATAATTCTATTTTAACAAAGTGCATGCCTATTTTATATTTCAATAAAAATGATTTTACTCACTAGCAGTCATTAAGTGTTCTTGTTTCTGTAACTCTGTTTTGAAAACTTACCATTGAGCTGTGTTGACAAAAGAATAGTTGAATTTTTACAATCATTTTTAGTTTAGTTCCGTGCACTAGGTTGGACAAGTCGGAAGATGGTAAAAAGCCAGTTTATCTGTATATATATTTGCCACCGTAGGCTGATGTTTCAGGACAATTCAGCTCAACTGCATTTTTCCATTTTTCTTCCATAAAATATTAACTCCATACACAAAATATTGTATTTAATTAATTTCTATCCAATATATTTATAAATGCATTATAATAGAGCACCCAGAAAGAATTATCCTTGCCACTTAGGGCTATTGCCCAGGTATAGGCTGACCTCTGTATGGTGACAACAAATAGTTTGATTAGGTAACCTACATTGTCCAGGTGTGGCCTTCATTTATTTTAATAAGAAAATGTTGTACCTACATCAACCTACCTGGGCAGGTAATGGTTAGGATAAAGGTTTCTGAACCCTGTACTATCGCCCATCTACATGTTTACACTGGCAAATAGATGTCGATTAATTTAAACCTATCAATCATCTCGTGATAAAGATAAACTCCCCGACAATTTTATAATATTCACAAAAAAATTTACATAACTGTTTGATTTCTATTTATAACAGAAGTTTTTCATGCCTGGCTTCATTTACCATAATGTTGTAGCCTCTACTTCATGGCCCAAGTTTTCCCATCACAACTGATCATGATGTTTAAATTCTCCAATTCTCTCTTGTGATAATCTATTACAACTGATATATGAGTACACAGAAACTATATGTACTGACATCTGGTTAAAATTGAAGAACCTTTCCCTTTAAGTAGTTCCATGCTTAATTAAACAACATGTTTCATAAATTATTTGAATAATTGAGGCTGAGAAAAAGTACAATAAATACAGATAATAGCATAGTGAATAAAGATTTATTGAATCCTGGTGAAAATGATTGATATCGTATAGGAATACTGTGTGACAGTGTCGGACATCAAAAGATCCATATTTATCCTTATCATTTTAACACTTTTCATAGAAAGTGGCAAAAAGTTGCTTTCCTGCTACTGTGCTACATTTATAAGTTGTTGACATATCGCTAGGAGTGTGAACTGTCACCTCTGTGAATGATATTCTATTCACAGTTTATCAACTGATTTATCTGATTGGTCAATATTTGTGGAGCTCTTCTGTTTAGTGATTAAATTAGCAAGACATGGCCGTGTGGATGAATTAAATTTACTGTTGTTTAAGCAATACCCAATGTTAAAGATCCAATTATAAAATTGATATAGCTCAATTAGAAAATTAGAGAGCATAAATCAACACAAGAAATGATGCCCATTTTACCTATATGCATTTTTTTGAAGAGAGGAGCATTGCTTTAATTAATCTAGAAGATACAAGTCCATTCTATGAATATAGGCCTAAGTATAGCACAATAATTATGCAGTACCTCTATATTTGTACAACTGATCAGTAGTACTCGTAGACATAATATTATAAATTAAGAATTGTGAAATTCAATGAAACTCTGGGATATCATTTACTTATCATAGTAATATGACCAGCTAGATGAATAGCCTTCTTTCAACTGTCATAAATTGTTACAACTGTCCTTTATAGGAGAGATACATTTGCTGAGCATTACGGTAAGTCACTGGTGACTTTCACTTGGACAATTATGCATGGTTAATTAGTTGACATGGTGAGAGGTACTGAAAAATAACTAGTGTCGTATGGGGCGTATGTATGATTAGAGCAACCAGCATGAGCGACAACCTATAAACAGCTGATCAGCTGACTCGAGAAAGTCGAATTTCGCGCGAATAGTGGAGCTCTTTGGTGAAACTGTAATGGGAGGTAGAGAAAGTACAATGTGGCGGAAGCTGTCTAACGATCGCTGATACAAAGGAGGTTGTAAGTATTTGTAACTAGTTTTACGCGTTTATAACAGGTTATTTTGTTAATAAGTTAGCCTGATTTCTCCCGTTAAACCTAAAGCGTATATATGTGGATCGACCTAGTATATATTTAGTTCGTGTTCGAAGCGTTTGGTACTTGAGTAAATGTTCTTTCAGACTGTCAAATCCTATTTCTGCCACATGGTTGTTTTTCCACGGAACTCGAAACTGTCGCTCGGATGAGATATTTGATTTTGCCGGTTAGTAGAATGACTCATCCGATTGACAACGTGTTTCTTGTGAGGTTGGCGTTCAGAAACTTATCTCCACCATGAGGCCGCAGAGATTGTTGCCACAATGTTAAATAATTCGTTCAGTGTTTATTTTGCGAACTGTCAACCATCTGTGACAGAGTGACATTGTAACGTCTCTGATCTCGTCGAGTTGCACGCACGTTAATGAAATTACTCATTTTTAAAACCAAATGTTATAACCATGGGAAAACTAATTTTTTCGATAAACTTTTTCTAATAGCTTAAACCAGTGCTTGAATATGATCCCTATTATTATTAGCGGCTTTCATTTGGATTTACTGTTATGACCTATATTAGACTGTTGCTGTAAGAATACTTGTTGATATGTGAGAACTCAGTCTTGTGCAGGGATATATATACAACCTCTACTTTTATAAAAGGTAAAGTTATTTCAATCACAATATTTTGACGAATTAGGCTATATATAAAAAAGGAGACATCAGCATGTGAGAAAATGTATAGTGCAAAGCTGGTTTCTAGAAGTTCTGTCTCCGGAAACTGGGTAAAGCATGTAACCTAATTCAGGTCAGTTTGTTGAAATTAGCTACATTCCTATATGATCATACCGAAATCGATAGAATTCTATTTATAAAAGTACTGGGACAGTCTTATCATAATTGCATCATTTAACTGGCATTGGTTGATCACGTGACAATCTTTCTAGTGCAGTGGAGTTTCCTTTTTAATCAGTGGTAAACTAAACAGGTTACTGGTGTTAACATCAATAGTAAAACTAGTCCAATGAAATTTGTAACAGAAATAGCTTTAATTTGCTACTACTGTAAAATACAAGGTGGGCAGGAATATGATATTATTCTAATTGTTAGTACATGTACATTAATGACTTATTTCTTTTTGCTGTTGTCGTTTCAATTCCTATACACAGTGTTAGAGGTGGATAATTTCCTGCTGCAATCATCATCATTATAACAATACTGATTGCTTCCTGGTTTGGGATTTTTTTTTGTTTACTTTGTTTACTACTAGATTAATACTAGCCATTGGTCAAGAGGTCCACATTTTATTAATATATTTAGATAATTTAAGTGAGTGATAACACAGTAACCTAGCGATATATTTATTTGATTCGGGTTTCACTGTCACACTTGACTTACTGTACTTACATGAAGGCAGACCAGTTCAGTGTGTGAAGGAAACTATCCTAAATGTCAATAAACAAGAACTGAGAAGTCAGGACAATCACAATATGCAATATAAACACATCACACACAGTTTAAAATTTGAGACAGCAGTTTCAATGATTTGTCTGATATTTAGTACAATATGTACAATGGCTATACATTCTTCAGTTGTGTCAATTAACCTAGAATGGAGAGCATTTCATCCACATAATAAATAATGGTATAAATCATTTGCTGATATTCCCCGATAATCAATTCAGGAGTGGAAATGTTTATAATAATTTGTCAGACATTTGTCCAATTTTGTCCTGCAGGCCATTTTACACAATGTTAAATTCTGGGGAACTAAATAGGACATTCTCAAATTTTACCGGACATGTCCTGCAAATGTATATATACATGTATTTCCACCCCTGATTAAGTGCTATTACTGCTATAAGTTGGCATATGGCAAATTAAGACAATCACTGCACGCAACTTCAAGTTAGGAAACCTATAAATTGGTCCTCAAAAATAAGCTGGGATAACCCTCATCCATGGGAAGACCCCACTGGCCTGGGTATGGAGTTAAATATATATGAAGACTAAATGTGTGTTTCAGGTGTGTGTGTGATACATTCGGATGACCGTGACAGGAGATTTACAGGAGATGAAAACAGCTTTGATTCTCTTCACATACTGTGACATCTATGGCCAGGGAATTCTTGGAGGAATTCATATAAAATCAGATGGAGAGAGCATTTGCAACCAGTAGCAGTGCACCATCATTAGTGCAGTCTGAGGAGAAATCCACCAACCTTAACAATGTTGTGGACGTAATAGACATTCTTAAACGAAAATTTCACAGAGTTCAATCAAATCTTGAACAGCATTATCGAAGTGTTGTTTACAATAATTTTGGGCTACCTAATCCGGGACCAGTTAAGAGGAAGCCATTTGAGAACGGTGAGAACACCAGACTTTTGTCAGGGGAGACTATTGAAATGGCCCACCTTGGCCAAGGGGACTTTAGAGAGAAACGAGAACTTGGAAAAGGCCACGAATTCGCACCACAACAATTGAATAATCCAACCTGGTGTGACCAGTGTGGAGACTTCATCTGGGGTGTTCTTAAACAGTGTCTTAGATGTCAATGTAAGTACCAATTGTTTATATTTATCCATCACAAGTTTAGTATAGCTTCATTATATAAAGACCATTATAACCTTTTGTGTGATATTTTGTGACGCATTATAGCGTGGCTACACTGTATTTCTATTGTAGAGAAAGAAAATTGTGCTTGTTTCTATCCCGATTCAAACTCTGATCTCGGGCAGAGACAGCACACAACATTTAAGCTTATATCTGAGTGAGTCTTGAGTTTAGATGTAAGCTTATATGTAGAACAAGATTATTCATCTTCGGACAAATCAATGTACATGTATGTAGTATGTACAGCCCCCTGAATTTTTTTATAGAATTTCACAGGAAGACCACAATATTAGAACTCAAATGTCTCTTCAGATCCCGTCATAACTGGTAAAGGCCATACTTTTCAAAATTTATCACAAGAAATTTTTTGAACCAATTTGGTGTTAGAAACCTTTCAATTTGGTTAAAATTCGTGTCAAACCAATCAAAAATAGAACCCTGATTCTACACAAATCTGATGAATATGTGGTTTCAACTAGTCTGAGTGAGCCTGCGGAAGCGGTTTCTTGTTTAGATTTGTTTTAGCTGTTTTAAGATCCCTGGCAACATTTGATGATGTTAAGACCCCTAAAACAATTCTCCATGTGATGCATTTAAAAAAGTGTGGCGAGCAAGAAACCACCTATAAAGAACATGGCAGAGTTGGAAGAGCTCGCCAAACAAGATCCAGTGGCAGAATTTCATCTTACATTAACCATTTTTCAGTCTAGTACATGTATCTGATACATTTCAGATTGAAAAATGCCTATTAGATGTATGCTACTCATGTTGACTGTTTTGTGTTTTTTGTACATCTACTACATGATAAATTAAGTTATTCTCAATAAAAGAGATTGCAACATTATTTGTATTTCTAGATCCATTCCTCACATGATTGTACATGTAGAAATAAGAAGTTAATTCCCTTTCCTATTTTGACAGATCTGTCTCCGGTCGCAAATATATGTTAAATAATAGGTTATGGAATTTCTGACGGGACCTGTTTGTTAAACTGTAATCCTTATTACACTAATATTTATAACCCATATTAAATAAGCTTTATAATGTTAGTCCTTATTACATGTGCCTACATGTATTAAATAATTATATTAAACCATTACATGTACTTTATTACATTGATGTAAAGCACATTAATCTTCATTACATTAACATCACGCATATAAATAATCATGTTAAACCTGAATCCTTATTAGATTAATAGAATGTGTGAATGTTTTGTTAAGCTGTAAATCATTTGAGTCTTGTCTAAAATGCAATGATACAAGACGCACTGATTTATGCATATGTTTATGGTATGACATTGGGAGATGACTCACTGGTTTAAAGGTAAAAAAAAAATTAAAAAATAAAAAATGTTGTAGATGGACAATGGTAACAATCCACTGTATTATGCATTATATATACACGTAGTTACTGTACTTCAGTACTAGTATATATATAAGTGTCAAATTGTTGATTTTCTTGCCAAGCCACTTAATAATAATTAATAAAAGACTTCAACTTGAAGATTAACTTGGCAGTTCATGTTCAGTCCTCGATAGGAAGTAGACGTCCTCTGGGTCTTGTTATACATGTAAGCTTACAGCAACTATAGTATTTCTCTTTACAAACATTTTCATTGTCCCTTTATACTGTACAGCCTACATGTAGGTGGATGTACAAATGAACAATGATCTAGTGGGAGTGTAACTGTTGTACATAGTATTGTGTAGTATGTGTTCTACTACATGTAGGTTTTCTCTTAAAAACCAGAGTAATCCAGGATATAGTGTTTATAGTTTACATCAGGGATTAGAGTCATTAGACGTATTAATCCATGTCATTTTGCTAGCATGTTGTTTGATTGTCTCTCTATCTATTATGAGTGCGAGTAATGTACAACTGTCACAGTCTTGGTCTACTGTTCTTTGTATTTTGACAATTGTTGCAAAATTCTAATTTATTATCATGAAGTATAATTATATTTACACACGCATTTGCCTAATGAATTTATCATTTACATTCCATTACTTGGATATGCCTCGATAAACAATTTAATTGATTCAAGGCTTTATTTACATGTAAGTTCATGTATGCTGTGAAATATGTGCATTGAACTGTGTAATTGAAATGTTACAGTTTTATGAATGTTTGATGGATTGATTACAGATAAGACTAAGTTTATAGAAGATTTCTCCAGGTTTCTCTCCCACATTCATGAGCTAATGATAGGGGATCTCTTGACATTGATTTGGGTCTGTAATATTTTGGGCGCCCATCCGTATTGCTGAAGCAAATTGGCTCTAAAAACACCTCTGGATTGATTGGTGTTCAACACCATGTTTCAGGGTATTTTGATTCTACCACAGGGGTTTACATGTATTGTACTTTAAAGAATGAACAGCGCTTTTTACAGGGTCTCAGTCTGAAATCAAAAGTATGGTGTCTAAAATTGTCATTTTGCTTCACTTTTTATGTAACTTTTTAATTATTTTTTTTACAGTTTTCATATCTCCAGCATGTTAAAGTTTCTTAAAACAGGGTGTCCAAAATGGGGCAATTGTTCAATTCAGGGTGTCCAAATGCCTAAACCTTTGCATTATATGAGCGCAATTAACTTGAGAGCGGTGTTAAACTCCAATCTGCCGCAGCAAAACAATACATGCTAAAGGTTTTATCCAGAAGAGGGAGGGGGTAGGGAATGTGCTCACTCAGTGATCAGAAGCTAGAACTTGTATTACATCTACATCTTTTCTTATTTACTAATTTCCCTGGAGGATCTGATCTCTAAAGCATCCTTGGTGTCCATATCTCTGATGGGGTACCATTCCAAAGTCATTATTAACTGACTTCAGTAAAGACTGCCCAGTAAATTGTCTGACCTTTTATTTTTGAAATGTGACACCTTGTAGATGATAAGCTGTATACTGTGTACACACAGAGCACATGAAACAAGTGTGTTCCTGACTCCTTGTAAACTAACAAGGATGCTTTCTTTTCAGGCTATATATAAATCATTAACCTCAGCCTCAAGCCTCTGAACTATATACATTGTAGTTTGTAAATATATGTAAAGAAGCTTTCAAATGTTGTGTGAGTTTTGCATATCATCAGGTGTCTGGCACTATGTACATGTTGCCCTTATACAGCTTATAGTTATGGGGCAACATGAGTGCTCCCAATTTGCTTGCAAGTTGGAATGTCTTCCTGTTGCAAACAGTGACTTATTGCATCATGTTATGCACCAGTGCTTCCTACTAGGATTGTCCTGTACATGTGTGTAGTCACTGATTAAGTTTGTTACCTGTTGTATGACTGAGGGTGGTTTCATATACAGACCTGCCTACCCAGTGTGTTCTGGAGTATTTTGTACACGTCATGATTTGTAATGTTAAATACACCAATAGCCCATCAAAATAAACACTGAATTAAATTACTTTACTATGGCTATAATATGCTGTAATACAGAAATACACAAAATGGTAAAAAAATACTCCTAAAAAAAACATTATTTTTTAGTCTCTGAGCCATGAGAAGTGCAGGAATATTTAAAAACACCAAGCAAGCAAACATATCCTCTACAACTATCCATCTAAATAAAAGTTAGATAGACCTTGAAAATAAATGTTGAGATATTAGTTAATGCATTTGCCTGGGAACCCTCTGGCTAAGGGCAGTTTGTTTTCAAAGTAAGTCATACAGCCCTCTAAGGATTGAGCTTCATTAAACCATTGATTTAGCGCAACAATTACTGTCATGTTAGATATTAGAATGTAGTCCACCATTCTGATTGATAGTTTTCTGGTGATGCATTTGTCTTTCTCAATAGTTCATCCAACTGTCAATTATTTCAATATTTTACCTGTTTCCCTTTGTTCACTTTTTTTAAAAATAAATATTTGCCCATCTCTTGGCATTATTTTCTTCAATACATTCAATCAAATGCATCATTTGAAGACCAACTGTACTTCAGGATTAATCAAACTTGCTAACTCTTAGGCAGAAATGCGTGTTCTAAAATATCAAAATACATATGCTGTGCTTAATTTGAAAATATCCTACCAATAACACTAAACAGTCTTGTAGAAATTCACTGTAGTCTCCTGTCAGACTCAGTATTGGAATGATGGCAAGTGTGGATTATGACAATATTGGTTCTAACAAAGGTCAGTACTCAGTAGTGTCTGTTATTAAGCACTGGAGGAAGGCTAATTATCTAACAGAAAAGACCTTTTATTGTCAATGATCAGTGTGACTTTGTTTGGCTTTGTTTTCTAGTGAAATACCCCGGCTAGAGTGTGGCGTTAAACACAGACCAATCAGTCCACTGCACAAACAGGAAATTAATGGTCCTCTTTTAAACTGCCAATATTCTGTATTTTATAGAAATTTAATTTTAATTGAGAGGGTTTATTAAAAATACAAAATGTTCAAAGGACTGTCAAGTCATAATTGTTATCAATGTTGACAAATCAAAAGTTTGATCAACATCAATACCTGGTGTGAAGTAAGTTTGAAAACAGTAGTTCAGTATAGCAGCTCAACAATGTGTTGTTTAGACTAGACGTCAGACCTGTGGTTTATAGCAGGCTGTGTTGTCAGTCTGTACCAGTAACATGGAGTGTCTACAATACCTGTACTCAGACATACAGCTGACACTGGCCAGGTAACATGTCTCTTTGATCTTTTATAATCTATACACTAATGCTTTGACAGAAGTCTCATCTTCAGGCATACATGTACAGCATGGGAATACAAGATATAGATTTACATAAATAATAAATTCAAGATATAAATTACTACTTGTAAAACTTTTCATACATGCATGTACTGCTGGGAATAACACACTGAAGGAGGTCCTCCCTTGGTTAACAAAACTGCATTTAGGATAATGGATTGATAGGTTTCCGAAATCACTGGAAGTGGTTGTCTAAATTTATGAGCTTTTTATTGCTAATTTAAAAAAAAAAATAGATTCACAATGCAGATGTCAGGGGTAGTTGGTGTGGTGAAGTAATTTAAAATTGTTCTTCATTGCACTACATTAAATTTATGTTTAAAACATCATCAAAGCAGTGGCAAATTCCATGATACATGTAAATGTAGGTTATCAACTCCATGATACATGTATGTTATCTGAAAATTTTTGAGGATCAATTTTTAGGTTTACTGAAAAACGTAACAACACATGCCTAAGATGGCAAGAAAACCATATTCAATCTTTTTGCTTTTGGAACATTCTCCATTAAATTTGATCAATTAAAGTTCATTTGGCCCTCAGAAATGTGCAACAGTAAGTTGGATTTGTGGAAATATATTAATGTTTATAGATTAATTGTGTTATTATTTGTTATTAAGTTTAAAAAAAACTTAGGTACTGTATTTAACTCCAACCAATTTATAACTCCCACAAAACTTTCATCTGTGGCCTGCTGAGGTCAGTCTCCAGGCTGACCCAACACTGGCCCTGCCGTTACAATTAATCAAACTACATGTGCCTCCTTAAATATCCCATCAAACTAGATGTAACACATTGTGAACCACAATGTTAAAACTAAGTAAGGGAAGTAACTCCTTCTCACACTGCTGTGGCACCCCAGCGACATGTTCATGTAACCAGCTAAGTTCATCTACCCAAAATCCCCCAATAATTTCAAAAGAAAGTGAAATTCAACATAGACTTGGAATCTAAAGTAACACATCCTTTTGAGATGTAGTTGCAGTTTATATATTTTGTATTCAATACATGTTTTGTTTGAAATAATTATAATAGAATAGGTGTATTAGTCAATGGCCAAACTGTAGTGAGAAAATGTAATAATAGTATTATGACAAGAAGTGTAAATGTAGTTTAAGTTAGTAATCATCAGGTCTGAACATACAATGTAGTTTATTACCACAGGTGTAAAATTCTTCCCTGTGTAGTTAAAAGCACTAAGCAATGTACTTTTCAAGTTATCATATGAAAAAGTGAAATAATTTTTTAACTGCCTACAGTGATTCTTAACTTTCAAAATGTTTATTCAGCTACAATTTCAGCCCTCCGGCTAAAGTCAATGTTTTGAGGCAGCTGACACTCAATGGCTCCCTCAGTGAGGTAACCACCCTTGAGACATTTTACACCAATCAGGGAATCTTAGTTATTAATGTTCACTTTGGGAGAGATCATAACTTAAAGTTTCACTAGCCAAGTCTGTCAGCATCTTGTCCCAGATATTTCCCTCGGCAGTGTCTATAGTGTAGTCAGGAAGTCTCTGTATAATCTACACCTAAACTAAGTACAGCAAGTCTAGGGCCTGAACAACAGGAAGATGGGAATTAACCTCGGACAATATGGAGACCCTACAGTTCATAGAGAACCTGTTTCAGGTTACTGCTACTCTTGGGGATTAATAAGCTTGTCAACAGCAATCTACACAAATTCCTTTGTTCAAGTAAAATTCTAATTTTTCAAACCTGTACTACTGTTTTTATTATGTTATCTAAAAATAAATACAGAAATAATATTAAAAACAAATGAACATTTTAGACCAAAAAAAAACTACATGTTACGAGGTACATTAATTAAAAATTGGGACAAAGCATGGCTATATGGGAGAACAGCGAAAACACTGAACAGGCTACCCTATATGAATAAATAAATAAATCCTCTACTCTTTAATATTTGGATTATAGCTGTCATGTGGAGGAACGCCAGGAAGTAATCATAACAAAGAATAAACTTTGTAGCTCTTGGTGGCTCAGTGGGTAGTTTTTTACACTTACATGTACATGTACTAATCAAGCTATAATGTGCCACTCCAGTTTACCTGTCTCTGTCAGGCCTGCGGCCGTGGCGTAGTGGTTAGCGAGTGCGTTTCTTAACGCCTACTTCGATGTACCATTCAAGGGATTGAGTCCGTCTGTCGACCCTCAGGTATTATATATGAGTGAGTCACAAGATGTGACTCCGGCAATCGCAGGGGTGGGTTTTACGAGGTTTCCTTTCGGTTTTCCACCATAATAGGGCAAGGAACAATGTGAAGCGGACAATCCGTCATCATATAACTGAAATCCCCTTGATAACGACGTTGAACCCCAAACAAAGGAACAAACAAACCTGTCTCAGTCGACCTCAGGCATATAAGGGTGTCCCAAGATCTGGCTCGGCCAATCACTCCTTGATACAGAATAAAAATTGATAAATCAGGAAGCTCCCTGGTGGTCTCGGATCAAAGGGGTAATGCCCAGTGAGGGAGCGGGTCGGCCAGTCCCGCAGAATACTCTCCCGGCTTCCTCAGTCTATCGTAAGAGGCGAGAAAAGAGGAGCTTTCGGGGGAACGGGAAGTTGATCAGTTTGTACATTTTGTATTTGTCTCCGTCGTCATGTAAGTGAAATACCCTTGAGTACGACGCTAAACACCAATCAAACAAACAAATCAAAGAGGTAACAAGAAGCGGACCACTTCGTGGTGTCTTTGTTCTGTGTGTCTGTTCATTGTTTCCAGTGATGTCGAGGGTGTTTTCCATCACAAATTGTACTGGCATGCCCTCATATGAGTGAAATAACCTTGAGTACGACGCTAAACACCAATCAAACAAACCAATCAAAGGGGTAACAAGAAGCCGACCACTTCGTGGTGTCTTTGTTCTGTGTCTCTGTTCATTGTTAGTTTCCAGTGATGTCGAGAGTGTTTTCCATCACAAATTGTACTGGCATGCCCTCATATGAGTGAAATAACCTTAGTATAGCATAAATCCTCAAGCACACAAACAATAAACAGTCCCTAATTTGGATGATTCTCAAGAGAAGTAAAAAAGGAATCAATAAGAAAGAAGAAGACGCC